>JASDQU010738171.1:13646-32277 GCA_032191745.1 Picea mariana
CACCGAATCTGCCAGGCAGAGTCGAATAGTACTCCTTGTTCTTCTGTCCAACTTGTCCTAATATTCCTTTGACATACTAGTAGTTGGTGTACTAGTAGTTTCTGTACTGGTAGGTTGTGTACCAGTAGCATGTGTGCTCGTAGATGGTGTACCAGTAGGCTGTGTACCAAGATCCACATCGATCCATTGTTCTTTGTCTACAAGAAGGTCCTCCATATTGAGCTTCCATAGCTCAAAGTTTTTACCGTTGAACTTCTCTATCTCGATTCTAGATGAGCTCGCCATTCCTCTTTATTTACTCGAATCTCCACTGCAAAAGCTCCCACTAAACCCAGGTTTATCACAGACCCAAGATAAACTTGATCTATCAAGACCGAGCCAAACCCTCAACAACAAAGGCGTCCCTCTGAAGCCAAAAACAAGCTCTGATACCACATGTAAGTTTTAAACCTGTGAAGTAAAGCAATGCATATAGATTCTTAAGCAAGACATAAATTAATCAATGGCTCATACACAGAGTACACAAAGATTATATACCGGAAACCCTCAACCAGGAAAACCTTTCTTATATTCATTATATCAAATTTCACCATTCGCCATACAATATATACAATGTTTTTAGGTATTCCATAGATACCAAAACCCTAATCCCTTAATCCGGGATTAATTTACAAATCTGCTAAAAATAGAAAAATCCACTAAAAATAGCAAAAAACCACCCAAATTTTTTTTTTCGGGGCGCTGCCCCGGGCTACCGCCCGTTGCTGAATGCTGCATGTAACCAAGGGGGGGCATACCTGCCCCCTCCTAGGAAAGCTCCCAGCGCACATGGCAGAGCTCTAGGTGAAGGGATTGTCAGACGCAGTTGTCGTATCTGACGCGCCCACACACACACACATGCAAAGAATATAACACATACCCAACAAATTTGAGCCCGATGGATACAAAATCGAGCCACTGGGAAGAGAAACCGGGAAGCAATTTTACCTGGAAACAACAGGAGGTGCCGAGATCGATCCCCAGGGGCACTAAATATGGTGGAGCTCGTTCGTCCGGAACGCCAGGCTCGTCTCTAATGAACATCAGTGAGAAAATTGCAGTTTATTTCGGCCACTGAAATAAACTGCAATTTTCCATTTTCCGCAAAAAAGTTACAATACCACCAGAAACCCGTACCAATCACCATGGATGAATTAATGGATGTCAAATCCCCTCCTCCTGACATCTCTATGATCTATGTGGTAGGTGCACACCGGAGGAAATCTACAGTCAGTGCTAGACAGGACTAACATTAATACTACAGTCGGTGCTACCAGTTACAACACGCAAGTAGCAACATGCAAGTAGTTGTGACTATTAATGAAGGCCGAGCAATAAGACTTCAAAGTTGAAGTCCAATAGGAATGAAGATAAAAATGGTTTTTGATTTATTTTAATTCCAATAAAAATTATTTTCCAGATTTTCCTATGTTAAGCATTGTCAATCCAAAAAAATTAAAAGTCAACTACACAACTATTAGTTAGTCAACAACTAACTCATCGCTATAGTCCCAGGCCTTTCGGCAGGGACTAATAAGGGTATTAATTTATTGAGGTTTTATTGAAATTACAATTAAATTTATACTTTGACAAACACATTTTGGTTTACTTTGTAAGAACTATGAACTCCTTTCATATAGTAAATCCTTTTAGATAGATTTTCATGTTGGTTTTCAATCACTTGATGTTTTTGTGATACTTATACAGGTTATATATCTACCTAATGTGATGGTCATCAAACTTGGAGACATGATGCAAGTTCTTCAATCTGTTTTTTTTTCCAATTTTTTCATAAACAAACATCTAATGTGTGACATATTCTCACTATTTATCTTAAGTAAAAGTGGACCCTGGAAGATCATGAGACAATATGTGTTGAGTAGTGTTAAGGAATTGGGAAGTCCCACTCTTATTTTTACTCTTGAGTGCTTTTTTATTCATAATAATCTGACAATTAGTAATTGATTACATCATATTGGATTTTTCTATGGATGTTATGTAGTTTATAAGTAATTTTTCCATACACTGAAAATGGTCAGGCATGCATGTGGAATTGTAGGGTCATTAAATTTTTTGGGCATGGATTGTTGCCAAGAACAATATTATTTTGTTGTCCCCTTTGATTAGAAATGGGTTCTTGTTATGTATAATTGGATGATCAAAGAGGCAATCATGCATGGGATATGACCCATCGTTATTCTTATACTTTTGGAGCTATTGATAGACAAAATAGTGTACCCTCCTATTCAATAACATCCTACGATTCATTTGAAGAGTCCTTTCATAATCGATGAATCAATAATGAAGAATTTGTAATAGAAGTGGGAGGGAAAACATTAATCTCTGCTAAGTGTGAGAGAAGTGGGGGTTAAGATCAACACATATAGGAACTTTGTGGCGAAAAATGATAAAAATTGATCGAGGAATTTGTAAGAGTGTACAATAAGAACCTTAATCAACACAACCTTTGATGCGTAAAGTGTTATCCAGAGGATGGGCAAAATATGTTTCTTTTTCCAAACATGGAAAACAAGTATTTACAATTTAACAAAAATATTTTCATATTATTATATTTGGTTTTATACTTTATCCAAGGATTCTCCAAGACTCGAAAATGTTTTATAATTCATTGAAATATTTACCAAGACTCTACAAGGTTTTATAATTTAGTGACAGATTCACCAAGATTATAAAATATTTTTTAATTTTGTGACAGATTCACCAAAAGATTATATGTACATATTATATTATTGATAAAATAGTCTTTGAATTTACCTATGTATCATGGGGATTCTAACATTTTTTATACATAAAATTTTAGGGTGAGATCTTCAAATTTTCCCTTGTCTCATAACCCTAAACCTGACCAGGCTAATTCTAACTATGAAAAACCTAGTAGAATGGGGGAAAAGGGTTCACTTTTTCTCTACCCCCCAATTGTTCCATAGTATGAGCAAGAGAGTGGAGAATATACTAATGGAGTAAAGAGATGGAAGCATATTGTAGAGGAATATAGGACATGATAGATCTTAGATCCTCATATTAATCTTGGATGGATCTGATCTCCATAATATAAGAACACATAAGGCACAATCCTTCATTGAATATTGGTTTTCCCATATGGGGTTCTAGGGTAAATATTTGTGTTTCATTATGTTTTTTGTTATTATTATAGTCTATTTCATATTTTGTAGTAGTAAATTCTATAAATGGTGTGTTTTTATTTTCACTAAAGCATTAAAAATACAAGAAGATAGTCACACAATTGAAGATAGGTTCATTGTAGTTGTATCAAGTTTAGATGTGGTTTAGTGTAAGGTAGCCATCTGCAATTGTCATTCAATGTAAGGTGGACTAGGTCCACTATATTATTAAATAAGACCCACTATGGTAGTTAGATATAATAAATGTAAGAGGACTTATTAGAAGGTTCTACTTCTAGAAGATTCCTCCTCTAGAATGTTCTTAGGTGATGGTAGCACTATATAAAGGGGTTCAAGCAATGTAATGAGATATGAAGATAATTATTGTATTGTGAGTTGTAGCTCAATAGGAGGATACCCCCTCGAAGAGGCAAGTGAACAGGAGAGGATCTCTTCCATAATAGGGTCCATTGTATGGTGTTGCCCTACCTCAAGGGTTTTGATATAATAAAGTGTAGTTTCTTCTATCTTGCTTTGTGGATCTATTGTGTATTCATTATTTGTGGTGATTATATTTGTAGATCTATTCAGGTTCTTAACATTTAGTGAGTTGACCATTGGAATATCCAAGGTGGTTTACATATCATATTGGTATTAATGTACCTTTATTTGAGATTTTGTGGTTTTAGTGTAGTATATTCTTAATCGACTCAAAAATCCAAGTCTATAGGGAATTTATACCCTACCAATCCCAATATTGGTACAAAAGAAAGGTTAAGAAGCAACCATAATCCTCAAAAATGGAAAAAGGGAAAGACTTGTAGATGAAGGTGAAATAATATTTGCAATGTTGGAAGCTCAAGTATCTAATATTTCTACGAACATGGTTATCCTGATGGTCGTTCTTGAGAAAACAAATTGGCCTCTTTTCAGAGAAAATTGAGTCTCATGAGAAACTAGAATATCACGATGAGGTGAGGAAAGAAAAAGAGTCATTATAGCTCCAAAAAGGGGGACTATAGTAACCGATATTCTAACACCTATTTAAAATGGAAGTGAATATCAAGATAAACTACTATGAAGGCCAGGAAGATGCACTTAAGTTGAGTAATTGGTTGCATCAATAAAAAGACTTCTCTTAATTGTGCATAATGTATGGGAGGGACAAAAAATAGATTTTGTCAAACTGAAGCAAGAAGACCACACACAGTCTTGGTGGGAGAACCACACCAAGGACTTTAAGTTGGGGGGACCCACTAGTACCTAAGTGGGAGTATTCAAAGACCTCCTCAAGTCATAGTCTTAACATTTTAAGTTTGAAGGGGACCATAGGTTTTGGTGGCACTATTAATAATACAGAAAGGATAGAGTGTACAAGAGTACTCTACAAAATTTTGAAAAAACAATCCATTCAATTGGGAATAAATCCCTAAGAGGGCCTAGATGTGGTCATCAAGTACTTGGGTGGTCTCCATAGTCACATAAGGAGACAAGTTATGCTATTCAAACCTAACACCATTCATGAAGCTTATGTATAGGTCAAGTATATTTAATATGACAAGAAAAATGGGCATCCAAATGGTTCAAAGCAATTAGATCAACATGGAGAATGAACCAAAATGATAATAAGGAAAAGGGGGAAATAAGATTGCTATAATTGTTGCCATGGATGATTTTAGGGGCTAAATTTCGCTCATGGGATAATTTTCCATGGTTTTTCCCCAAACAATATTCGTTATTCTAAAAATGATTCACCCAAATTCCATAGGATAAAATTATTTTACCTTAGAAATCGTCAAAATTTTATACAAACTATATAAAATCCTTAGAAATTCGAGTATTTTTACAAAAATATCGCCAAACATTTTATTGTTGGCATATGAAGGATTGTAATATTCGCCAAGGTTTCTACATTTTAAAATAATTTTCCATCCTTAAAATCATCCCTGATTGTTGCATGCATTCAAGGACCCCAATAACCAATGGGACCATTGCAAAATTGGTGGTCATAAAAAATACAAACATTGGAAACTACATCCAAAGTTGAATCCAAAAAGCCATAAGCAAGAGCAATCCAAGAAGAATAATATTCAAATGGAAGTGGTGTGGGAGATAGAAATAAGCTTAGATGTCGATGAAAAGATTGTCTACACAACAATCAAAAGGAGCTGAACCTAACTAACCTCCATCACAAAGAGGAGAGGAAAATTACAAAGTCATTCCATATCAAGATTCAATTCAATAAGGCCAAGATAGACACTCTATTTGATTCCGATTCACTGGAAAATCTCATTGCATAGGACTTGATAAGTAAACATAGTTTAGAAATGCATGATCACTCTTATCCATGGCTTTGGTTGGGTGAATAATAATATGGCATTAAAATTTATCAAGCAATGTAAACTTAGATTTTCTATCAGTGCAAACTTTATTAATGAAATAGAAATTGATATAGTACCTCACGGTGATGTCTACGGTGTAGTGTTTTGTAGCCCATATATATATATATATATATATATCATCCTTCTGTGCACTGGTGATAAATGATTTACCATCCTTATTTAAGCGATACAAGTTGGCTCTTCTCATGAAGATAATATTCCTTATAAGGAATATTATCTTCATGAGAAGAGATAACTAGTATCGCCTAAACAAGGAAATCAATTATCATCAATGCACATAAGGAAAAGTCTAAGATCTCTTTGGTGAGAACACACCGAGCTAAGATATTGTGAAACTCAACCAAGAAGTATGTACTTAAGGTTTTTAGGTTTCTGTGGTGAAAATGGTTATTATAAATGCTCGGAAAAACCACAGTAGACATATTTGTATTGTCAATGTTTCATATATTAAACCAAATCCATCATCAAGACAAATAGTCGATATGAGAAGAACGTGATCTTAATAATTAATACAAGAAAAGAAGAAAACCCTAAAAAGCTAAGAAATCGGGTAAAAAAAAACAAGGAAAAAAACTAATAAAAACAAAAGAGAAGATAATAAAAATTAATAAAAACAAAGCAAACATTTTCTAAAAAATTAAGAAATGTGGAAGAAAAATAAACAAATAAGGAAACAAAGTAGAAGAGAAGTAAATAGACAAACAATAAAATAAGTATGTACTTGTGTTGGTTCCCTAATTTTCAAAATCTTAAGTATGCACATGAGCCCCTTTCAATATGCCAGCTTGATTAGTGCACTCGCAAGATCAATGTGCCAACTAAACCAAACACACTAGTAGGTTAGCAGGCTAGAATGAACTATGTTGAGTCATGTACCTACTTATAGATAGTTATATCTATTTTAGAATTAAATGTAACCTCTATATGATATTATATTTAAGAATATAATAATGATTAATAAGGTTGGATTTTGTTATGTATGCATGAATGGAAGAAGATGAAGTTAGAGAAAGAAACTCTTTGAGGGTATTGTAAGCAATATAAGTACTATGTATTAATTGTTCTTGTGGACTCTAATAGAAATGCCTATGATATGGTACACCCTTAAATATTTTTAATGAATTATTGATATTGTATGTATGAATTATACTATAATCTATTTTTTTTTATATAATTTATTTGTTTTTATGATTCTATTAATATTTTGATTTAGACTTTATTTTTTTTCTTGAAATATTGAATATGCTGATGATAGATTATTGTTTGTTGGACATTAAAAATATGTTTTAACATTAGTTCCAACAATTGGTTTTATTGGTGTGACAAAATGGAATTTTCCATGAGAAAACAACGATATGTCATGGAAAACCTTAGATTAAAAATATGTTCTAACATTAGTCCCAACAATTGGTTTTATTGGTGAGACAAAATGGAATTTTCCATGAGAAAACAACGATATGTCATGGAAAACCTTAGATGATGTGAGTGTGAAGAAAGAGAGTTTGAATTTAAACAAAAGGATATAGAGCATTTGAGTCCACAATCTAAAATTGTGGAAACATAGTTACATTTATATAGATGAACATGAAATATTTTTCGTTTAATTTCTTAACTTTTTATAGGAGTGGATAAAAAGATAGACATAAATCATTATAGCATGCCAATCCCAAGAACCAAAAATATTTGAAAATAATTAAAAGTCCAGATAATAGTTGAAATAATTAAAAGTCTAGATAATAATTGGACAGGTGCAATGCACTTATGGTTGGTTTGAACAAATGAAAGAAGGTTGCATAGTGGAGTTTTGCAATGAATATAGTAACTTTTTAGCATGGTTGAGAGAGATTACGAAGAAGGACCAAGAATTATGCTATAGAGTTTGATACCTTTATTTATTAAAATGTTATTTGTAGAGAAAATGAAAGAAGGTTATATAGTGGGGTTTTCCATTGAATATAGTAATTCTTTTGCATGGTTGAGAGACATTATGAGGAAGGATGAAGAATAAGGATACTAGAATTGATATCTTTATTAATTAAAATGTTATTTTTAGAGAAAATGATTGATGAATATAACCTCAAACACAATGGAAAAATATGTCCCACATGATGAGGGGTAATAGGAGTAGAAGGGAGGGAAGATGAACTAGAAAGAAACAGTTAAGAAATGGATCCAAAGGAATAAAATAATTTTGAGGCAAAGAGATATAAGAAAAGAAACAAACTACGTGGAGCGATTTAAATGGTATAGCTAGACCATTTGCGAAAAGCAGAAGAAGAAATACCATAGAGTAGTAAAGGAATATGAGAAATACGAAGAGAGGAAGCACCAAATGAGTGTGTTGGAGGAAGAGAGGCATTAGTGGAGTGGGCTAGATGATGAGAAGCATTAGAGGAGTATGATGGACATATAGGAGTTAGTAGAGTAGGAGTAGGGAATGTCATGTCCCATTGGAAATTTAAAATAGGAGATAATAATTTAGAAGAAGCTAAGAAAGATACTTAAAACAATGATTATGCCCAAGTGAAACCAAAAGTGATTCTATATAGAGTGAAGACACCTTGACATTAGTAGAAATAAGGAATAGAATGAGAATTGAGGAATTCTATGGATCCAATGGAGAAGATATAAGAGAGAATGAGTTGGATTGACCTATTTCAGTACCACCCCCCATGTGTAACCCATTAGAAAAAGAACAAGATAACTTAGAAGATAGAAAGACAAGAAACATAATATAATAGGGAATAGGAGCAATAACAATAAGTAGAAGTGGAACAATAGATTGGAACTTGAAATTTATAGTGGAAAGCATAACAAGTGATATGGATATTAGACTTCCCTTATTCCATGGAACTGAATTGATGATGAAAAACAACATTATTTTACTTTTGAATCCATATGGTTAGTAAACAATATTATTGATGAAGCACAAAATATTATGCATATATAAACCAAATTCAGAGGTTGAGCTCTAGAGTGGTACATGAAAAATAAAGGCAATGTACTAGAATGACAAATCAGAAGCCTGCATGAGATAAAGACTTCTGGATACCTAATCCTCATGATTATGGTATTTTGCAAATAGTATTGCAAATATTATTTAAGATAAATATGAAGAGTCGTAGGTGAATAGGAAGAGTCATTTGGACCTCTTAGAAGATGAAACTAAAGTTCATCCCAACTTGCATTTATGAATGTCTCATGTTAGTGCAAATAATTCAAGTGTGGAGTTACTCATTCTCTACCCATACCTAGCCTGACAGTGGTATCAGAGTAAGTTTTAACTCCATGTTTATCTCCTTCAATGTGCAGTAATGCCTTTTAGATTCCCCAAGGTCTGTCTCTCCTATTGTGAGCATTACTCTGCCTTCCTCATCCTTTTCCATGTTAGTTTGACATATGCACCCTCATCTCTTCCATTCACAGGTGTTAGGGTTTCCTCTTTGTTTGGTGCAGATTCCCTTGGCACTGAACATACCACAAGAGAATGGAAGGTGACATGTGTGTTTCAATCTTGCAACATTCCCCATATTCCCTAGCTTTTGTTTCATGTTTTAGAATGCCACCTTTTGTATCATAACTTATCTGTATTGAATTGAGCCCTCATGTTGAGCCCACATGGATGTGACTCTCTATCACTCGAGTTCCTTCTCTGATTTCCTAGTCTGTCAAAATATTTTCCTCACAAATTTAATAAATTTATTTTTTCTCTCATGTAAATTTTAGAATCACAATGGTTTTGGGAATTTTATTTCTTAGTTAGAAGTTTTGACTCATGAGGTCAAGTCATTATGCAATTTTTACATTCTTAGGCTCTCATAGATGAACCTTTTTTGGATAATGATTTAGTGGTTGTAGTGAAGTTTGCAACAATTTTATATGGAAAAAATGCTACATATACGTCACCACGCTAGTTAGGTAAGACAACAACCATTTGGTTAGTTGGTAAGATTTCAGTTTTGTATTGAAGAGAAAGATCAAACCTTGTCGAAAGCACTGTCGAATTGTTGCTATCCAAGCAATTAGAGATGCACAGATTGAGTTAAACCACTATGAAGTAAAACATCAAATTGCTTCTATCCAAGCAATTAGAGAATCCTTGAAACAATGATGTGGCTGATAGTTGGTGGGCATTGGAATAACAACAATAATATTACCACTTCCTTAGATTTTTACTTTAATTGTCAACCTGGGGATCATACAAACTTTAGAGGTGTTGAGAAAAGTATATGCAGAGTGCATTGTACATCTATTTAATGATTAGGACTAACAACATTCTAGGTCTGAGTTTGCTCAAGGGAACTAAATTAAAAGAGCATAAAACCTTATTACAACCCATGGGAGGAAAACTTAACTAATTGTATAAATGAAACTTGATCTAGTTGCATGAATGAAAGTCACACCAAGGTGAAATGGAAATTAATCTATCTGTAGAAAAGAAGATTAACCTAGTTGCATAATTGAAAAGTCACACCTAGCTAGAAAAAAAACTAATCTAATTGCAGGAAAAAAGATTAATCTAATTGCATGAAGATTGACTCCTAACCCTTGATTCAATATCATAACCCAGTGTCATCTTATTAATAGTTGTTACCATCATAAAATGAGGTGCAATAAGTACAATAAACTTCAATCCAAACTATCCTACAAGAACTGTGGAGGTTTCTACAAGAACTGTAACAATTCTACATGGACTATACAGTTTCTATAAGAACTTCTATAAGATAGTCAAAAGAGGTCTAAAAAGCCTTTTAACTCTTCTAAACTAATGACAAAACCAAATCATAATGCATTAAGATATAGATGAGATTCATAGCCCTAAAAAGATGCCCATAAGCACATCAATGAACTTACAACCCCTTCTACAGGAAACAATGAACTCGCAACCCCTTCTACAAGAAACAGTCTGAACACTACAAGTTATTAGCAAATTAAATATGAATGCAAAACTATGAGTAAAAATTGATGTGCATGACCATCTAACTTTTTGGAAAAAATAAAAAAAAAATAAAAAACAACACACTAACATGAAAAAAGTGAAAAGAATAAAAAAGGTCCTAGTCCACTTAAGTGGGCCCTATCCAAGCAACACAAAGAACCTATGAAAACTGTAATGAGATGGAAAAGAGATAAACTTTATTAACCAATAACGATTTTTAATATATTATTTAGATAATAATTAAAGATGAAATTACTAATTAATAATGGATTGTTTATCATATATTATAGTAATGGATTGTTTATAATATATTATAGTCCGATAAATTAATTTGAGTAATTAGTATTTTTTAGTTTCATATATTAGATATTACTTATTAAATGTAAATAATTTTTTTCATAATTTTTTTATGATTTGAAATATTATAATTATAATAGTAAGATGTATCTACAATCTAATTAAAGTGATTAAAAAAAAATTAATATAACTCCATCTTAACTATATATCTTTTAAAATATTTATTAACTCTAAAATTAAGATGAATGTTTTAATCTTTTCTAACATAACCAATACCTTAATTATTTTAAAATATGCATGGGTCGAGAGAACTTATGATAGTCCCTTTTTCTATATTGCATTAATTTATATTGGCTAAAATATAAGGAAGTAGAAAGAGCAATGACATGACACTCATGCATTTTAATGTGATTATTAAATGTAATTTTTGTGATTTTTGAGGGTCAAAAGTAACAAAGTTATATAACAAGTAACAAGTCAAGGGACTGTGAAAATTTATTTTTAAAAATAATAATATATATATATATATATATATATATATATATATATATATATATAAAAGATTAATTAGAGTAATATTTGGTTTTATGTATGAGATTAAAGTTAAATGTTAGTTGAAAATACAACTGTGTATATTTATTTTAAATCTGGATTAAGTACGGAGAAGGATTACATCTTTTAAGGTATAAAACTTTTTATCATTTAATTCCATGTCATCTATCAAATACGGAGAATGATCAAATTTCTTAAGGTATAAAACTTTTTATCATTTAATTCTATGTCATGTAATAATTTCTTCATATTAAATTATAAAAAAAATTACACCTTAAGAAATTTGATCCCTCTAGGTGCTTGATACCTCCAGGTTTAAAATGGATCTACATTGGTTTAATTTTTTAGATGTTGTCACTTACATATGTACTTGTTTATTTTTTATTTAATTTTTTGTTGTTGTTATACAAGACAACATCTCCTCCATACGAGGGTGTTGTTATAGTCTCAACAATGGCAGTGAGAGATACTAGCTTTCTTGTGGATACTATTTAGGTTGAAACTCCTTTTTGATCTTAGAGTATGACCTAAAACTACTTATGATTATCTTCCTTGAATGTAAGGAAACAAGTTAATGAAAACTCATAGACATCTAGCATGAAGAGAAGTCTACTCCCTTAAGAACCATCAATAAATTATTTAGTCTACTTCCTTACGAACCAACAATAAATTATTTCAAATAAGTAAATTTTATTTACACAAAATAATATTTATGCAATTCTAAAATTTAAGATTAATGCAATAACCTTAAATATTATAAACCTAACCTTTTCGTGGAATATTTTTTTTTAATAAAAACATGCCTACAAATATAAGGACAAATCTATCGATCCATGAGTGTCACAAAAAAAAACAATAAATACATGCATACAAATATAAGGACAAATCTATCGATCCACGAGTGTCGCGTTTCCTTCTTGACGTTCACGTGGGTTTGGAAAGAATTGTAGATGCTTTACCTTTTTTAACTTTTTGTTCTCCATGGTGATGAAAGCTATAATTCATTAAGACTCACACATTTTTTCTAGGAACATTATACCTACTTGATAGCCAACGTGGATTTTACTTTTGTATGAGTGATTGTTGGTTATTAATATTTTCACATGCTATTAGGGTGGAACACCTTGGGGTTGGAGAGTTAAAGGTTTGGTTTTGTTTTTTTTAATTTTTTTATTTTTAAATTAAAAAAATATTCGCATCTTTAATTGAGTGCTAAAGATTAATGTGATTGGTCTGTTTAAAAGCTGGTGGAGTTTTGAATTACTTAGAGTTATGAGGTTGGAGGCGTCATGGTGTGATTTTAATACATGTAAATAGGTTTATTTATTGATCGAATTAATGCATTGGCAATTATTTCGTTGTCTTGTTTTCTTCGTCTTACTCTTGCATTTGTGTTATGTTTTGTGAAGTGCAGGGGTTCAAGAGGTTGTGGCTAGTCTTTTGCTTTAATGATGGTGGTGTTGTGTTATTGTTGTTTGTTGTTGGTTTTTCATCTTTCTTTCGACGTCCTCCTTATGTGTTTATTGGTGTGTTAAAGAGCAAGGGTTTCATAAGTGTTGGTTGGTGATATATGTCGAGGTGGTGGAATTGTGTTATTGCAGTCTGTTGTTTGTTGTTGGTTTCCTCATCTTTCTTTCATCACGTTTCTCCTACATTTTTTGTGTTTTGTGAAGAGTTGGGGTTGTGTTGTTGTTATGTTTAAAGGTGGTGGTAGTATGATTATCATTGTTTGTTCATTGTTGTGGTGCAATTTAGTGAAGATTTGGGATTTAAAAGCCTAGTTGTGTCATGAGTTGTTGTTAGCACTAGCTTGTGTTGGGTTATGAAGTGATGGTGTATTGTCATTGTTGTTTGTTGTTGTTGTAACACACCCAACACCCATGCCGAGTCTCATCACTTCGGAAAAATGACTTAGCCTGCTAAAATCGAATTAAAAATGCCCCATACATATAACGGAAAACCAATGGAAGTAAACCCATAAAACTACATCAAACAACATGTTGAATATCCATGCATCTACAATATTTATAAATTCAAGAATGCATGCAACCCAACTAAACATAACATAACATTTAGATAAACATTTTACACGGTAGAATAACATAAGAATATAACATAAACACTTATCCGTTAGTAATTAACCAGTTGGCTGCATACGAAGGATGAACCTCCCATCCATAGGCACTACTGTTCATTTTCTCTCAACAACAGGCCACCCCAAGGCTGAGGCTACGACTCCACAAGGAGATCTGACCCACTCACTGCCCACTCTCCACATACGCATCAACCCCCAACTCAAGTTCTACTCCTACAACAATTCCAATCCTCTAGCCCTCTCTTTTCCCACAACCTGCACCACCCAAGGAATGCACCCCCTTCACTTCACACAGTCCCTCGTGTTGGACCATTTGTTTATCAGCCCCCCTAGTACACTCAGTTGGACATGAATTTTCAGTTGGGGACCCTCAGGAACTCTCAGTTTCCCAAGGAGTTGTTTTTTCACAACAACCCTCACAAGGATTTTGAGTCATTTCCTCAACAGGTAAACATACTACAGACTTACAACCAGTTTTTACAGGCACACATGCCTCTTTATCAACATAAAACACAATCAAACAATGAATACCTTCAATATACCAGGGTTGGTCCTCTTTCCAACCATATGCTCTTCCTTTGTTGCCCAAAAACACTACATGTAAAAACTGTTCTCCATTGTAATGACCCCTTCGTTACGACTACAAGCGAAGCAAAAATGTAGTTTTTTTTTTTTTAAACCGGATGACAACAACGATTACAACTAAACAACACATCTGACGACGAGCACCATGCCTGTCAAACAAGCAACATACAACCATGTCTCCACACATTGGCACAAGAGCAACTGGGTGAAACATGTGTAAAACCACAAGGAGAAACAAATACCCGCCCGACACAAACATGACCACGCCTACAATCTAAGGGACAACATCCCCATCCCGACACAAAGACCTCGACGGCCAATCAACTAGAACCTCGATGGCACACAACCAAACGAATGAAGATGTTAAACCCATGCACCGTAAATGACTACAATGAACATTGCCCACAATGGGTAGTACAGACTCCGACCAAGTTATCGGTCACCTCTATCCAATAGGTCGCGCCATGATCCCCTCATCAGGGATCATGCTGTCCTGTAATGTCCCTTTCCAAATAGGAGCTCCAAAGAGGAGGCTTAATGGTCTAAACCACCCCGTTAGATTATAGCCAGTGCCAAAGAGGGGTAAACATGGTTACTAGAGGTCACTCCAGTCACAGGTGTTATATTCGGAAAGTGACATTGAGCTAAAAAGGGTTAAAAGCGCTTTTAAGTCATTATGAGCTAAAAATAGAAGTCAACAGTGAATTAGGGTTTCAACAATGATTTAGGGTTTTGAAAGTCAACAACGAATTAGGGTTTTAGCATGATTTAGGGTTTTGGAAAGCTATAAAGGAAGGTTCAACGACCTAATTCATCATTATGCAGATTATGACTTGTCATTGAGGAGAAGAGGTGCATCTCAGGAGAGATAGTTCAATGTATTCCAGGAGGAAGACACCGGTTGTCTGATTTCGGTGTTGAAAGACACACCCTAGTCACCGGGAAGATCATCCAGGTCTTCCATCATTCTTCATTGATTCCGCAGTGCTCCCATATTCTGGGTATTATCTTTTAGTTGCTTATTTGTATTCCGGCTAAGATCCTTTTGTCTTTTGATCTAGCCAAGTGTTGTTATTTTATTCAGCCGCAGTTGCTTATTTATATTCCAGCTAAGATCCTTTGTATGTTGATCTAGTCGAGTATTGTCAGTTATTAAGCCACACTTGACCATTTTGTAATACACAAAGATATCATAATACAAATTGTGCAGTCCTTTGTTGCATTTATTATTGGTATGATCATTTATATGTTGTAAACCTTTGATCCTACACACACAGTAGCAACGTTTCCTAGACTAGCCAAGTCAGGAACATTACACATCCCTAGGTGATAGGCGCGACAATAACCCTGGCGCAGCATAACCTATTTGGACAAGGGTCTCAAGATAAATCCAACGCGCTAAGGGCCGAAATAACTGACAAGAAGACTACGCCTACACCCCCAAGCAACGAGTCGAAAAGATGCATGAAGACATCGCTCAACAAATGTGCAATCCATTAAATGACTCGACGACAACCAAGAAGCCCCAAAAGTTAAGCAAGAAGTCTAGGTGGGAAGGGAAAACTATTGTAATGTTACTAATGACATAAACGTTATCAAGTGTGAACTAATATAGAACTCAACAAAATCAACATGCTTGTCAGCACGATACATGTCTATTAAAGTAAGTGCACTACTCATCAACTAAAAGTGATCTTACGCGGCTTGATTATCTAATCGACCATGCTTTCTAAATTGACAAGTCCTAAATAATCAACCAACTCAAATCTAATTTAACAATTTAATAATACATAACGATATTAAATTTATTAATATATATATATCGTTATTAATGTAACACTATTAATCAACCTCCTTATATATCACAGGTTATAACACTATCAACAATATTAATTACATCATGTTGTCCATCATATATAAAATATGCTGGTGATTAAATTGCAATTGTTGTCTAAATTATGTGAGTGGTTGTTGTCAATAAATGAGTGCCATTTCAATGCAAATTTTAATGATGTTACACGGTTATAAATAAAAGCCATTTCTACGCTATTCAATGCAATTTTAATGCTATCTTGTTGTTTAAGATTAAATGTCATTTCAGAGCCAATCAATGCATTTTGATGCTATTATTAAACGCTATCCAACAACAATAATTATTATTGCCAAATAATAACAGAGGAATGTTGTCCAGAACAATAATGCCAATTAAAATCGTTGTCAGGTAAATGTAAGGAAGAAAAACGCATGGGTATTAACGTTGTCAGGTAAATGTAAAAATGCATGGGTATTAGCGCTGTCACAAATGTAGATACAAAATCCATGTGCACGGTATCTCAGATATATGAGTCGCTGAGATAAAGACGTAGGTTATTAATTTTTGTTATAAAAAGGAAAACGCGGAAATATAAACTCACTATCAGCTAGTAACATGACAGAACTGTCCATTACTGATTGGTATCGTTGTCCATAATTTTAAATCACAATCTTCATAATGGTAAAAATCGCCATGCAGTAAAGGTAACAGATAGAAATTTTTAAAGGCAAAATCGCCAGGCAAACATGGGTAACGATTTGCAATTTTAAAGGTGGAATCGCTGTGTATAACATGTAACCTTGTATAATATGTAAAGGGGAAAATCGTGATGCAAATAAGCAGAACAGTTGTAGTCTTAAACCAACCGCAGGCACACCAGGATATCGCAAAAATTAAGCCATCACAAAAGCCCAGGGAATGGTTGAGTAATGATTGAAGTGGTTGGGTAAAAGTCAATAGTAAAAATTCAATGTTGATTCACCAAGGAAATCGAGTTGGATGCTGGGTAAAGGCCCAGAAAAACGAAATGAAAGATGGCTGAGTTTTATAAAAAAAAAATCGTTGAGTTTGATATCCAGTTCGTTGGGTTCATCAAAAAAAAAAAATGCTGAGTTTTGCATACAAAATCGTAGTCAATATAAGGAATTACTTTGTGGCTTAACCAAACTCTGGAGACACAAACCCAAAATGAAAATGCAACCAATGCTATTTCCCATCGCCATGTGTCTTATCATTATAAATCCGTTAGGACAATGATAATGGTTTAAGGGTTGTTGGTAACACTATCAATGGAAAACTGATAACACTACCATAAATTAAACTGCAGATATACTCAACGATACGCAAAAAAATAAAAATTGATAACGCTATCATAAATTAAAATGCAGAGAAAATCAATAGATATCATAGAAAAATAAAAACTGATAACGCTACCATAATGAAATACACTTGTTGTATAGAGTGGTAAGTTCGCAGTCTAAAACAAGGCAAAGTCGTAGTCCAATATGAGGGTAAATCCCTGACTATAAAAGGGTAAATCATGGTCAAGTAGAAGGTAAGTTGTTGTCGGTAAAATGGTAAAACGTAGAGTTAAAGAAGAAATCAGAGGGTATTATGTGGTTTGCGGAAGGAAAGGATAAACAATCGCAGAAGTACTCATTTGCAAAAGGCGCAAGGAAAACCATCAATCAACCAAGAACAATCAACAGGGGTAGACGACTGGGCAAAAGAATCCTTCCCTCATCATCCACACACCAAAAAACAGGGTATTAGAATCTATTGGTCGCTGTGCACCAAAGTGACGACCGTCGATTTGGCTCCTGTCCGACTGCTCAGGCATGGACTAATGAACTAGGGATGAGGATGAAGGCCAGGCAGAAACTCTTCATAAAAATCAATCAAAACCAACAGGACAATTACAACATCAAGGATCGAATGCCAAGGGAATCAAGTCAAGCAGGGAGCTTAAGGCTATGGGAATTTAATTTCTCAATTAAAATGCTAAGTTAAACACCTTCTTTACACAGTTAAAGTACATAATTGAAAGTGTAAATTCAATAATAATGTACCATGTAGAATAAGAGCATGCGTACCGTAGCCCAAGTCATCCACTCTGATTCGTTGTCCCCCATGCTCCGTGCAGCTCCCGCTTGCTGACCGATGAGACTTCACAAGTACCTCCCAGCCAATGCTAGGGGTACTCTTCTTCCTCCTTATCCCCCTGAGCCGCAAAGGGTCCATGCACACTAAGCCAGAGAACAACTAGCTCTCAACTCACCTCGCAAGGCCGAGCTACCACTCCTCACCGAGCTGGGTATCCCAACTCCCACAAGCTAAGTCAGCCAAGTCTAAAATTCTGTAGCGCAACGTTACACATGACAGACGAGATCCATCCTCCTCCTCATCCTCCCTCCTTTATATAGAGTTTCTAAGTCATCTCTTTCCCAATTTCCCATTTAATTTATTGTTCAAAAATTTAATTTAGAAAAATTCTCCCTGTACATGTGTCACCCATCCCCTTCGTTGCACCAGAAATTAATTTCAATAGTTATTTAATTACTCTTATTTCCCTCACCCACCTAAAATCATTTCTAGAATCGCTCCTAGGTGTCCCCATATTCTCTTACACATTTTAATGACTTACCCCCTTACTAATTTACTAGTTGAGTTCAATTTAGAAAGTTCTTAAATGCAAGATACCTTACTAAGTTAGTCATTCTGCTTTTTCCTTATGTTTCCCTTTCTCTTTATGTTTCCCCCTTTTTC
>JASDQU010738171.1:51330-64119 GCA_032191745.1 Picea mariana
ATAGGCTCAGATCTGCCACTAAGACACTGGTATGGTTACATTATTGTCTTGATGGATACTATTGTTTGATGTGTTGTGAATTCTTAGGGAATTCTTGGTATGGATTCTATGATGTGGTTCAGTTTGGTTGATGGAGTGAGCAGTACTCTTGTGATTCAGTGGTGACATGATTGCTATGGTATAATAGTTGTTTATACATGATTGAGATAACATTCCCATTGATTGATTATGGAGCATGAGTAGACTATTGGAAAGCTTGGATGTGTTGTGACTGGCTGGTGGTCAGATTGGACAGTCAGAGACATAAGATAATGATATATTGGTTGTAGAAGATCTAAGTTGATATTGAAGGATAAACCCTAATAGTTCAGAAGGTATACACAGGCTGTTGTATACACTGGTCGCACACACACGTGGGCTATAGTGAGCCAGGGCGCGTACACACTCGAGCTACACTACTGATAGGTCACGTAAATGTTGCATATTAATATTTGTTGAGGATTGTTGCCTCATCTTAGTTGGTGCTGAGTGTGTAAGCTGAGTCTTGCATTATAGAGTTGGTGCTCTTGTAGAGTTTTACTCTATTCAGTTGTTGCTAAAAAACCCCCAGATTGTTGTCCATAATAAAAGAAAAAATGTACATACATCTTGTGTTATTTGTGTTCCTTGTGGTGATGACTTGTTGATGATATATTGCTGATATATGTTCACATATAACTTGTTATAAATGATAGCAATGGGTAATGAGTAAATGTTGAATGCTAACTAAGGAGTTTTGTGTAAGAGGGAAGTTTTGGGAAAAATATCCCTACACTCATTCAACCCCCCCTCTAAGTGTGGTAGGTGTGTCCAACAATTGGTATCAGAGCTGACCTTCACTACAAGCCTTAACAAGCTTGAAGGAGATCCATAGACACACAAATGGATGATGAAGTTCCAATCCTTGATGAGGAAAACTATTCTACTTGGAGAATAGAGATAAGAATACATTTGAAAGAAATGAGAGCAACTATTTGGAAGGCAGCCATTGGTGGATCAGTTTCATTGAAGAACAAGTCAAAGTTTGAAGCTCAAAGGGAAGGAAAGAAGAATGATGCATTGTCTCTCAATACCATTCTTAGTGGACTCTCAAGCCCTATCAAAGAAAGCATGGGACAATGCACTTCTGCCAAGGATCTATGGCTAAATCTAGAGGAGACATATCAAAGCAAGAAGGCGAAATAAGATATTAAAGATCACTCCATCAAGATCATTAAAGGTAAAGAATCTCCAAAAACCCTTGATTGTACTATTTCTAAATGTGATCTTGAAAACATTTCAAGTGAAGATAAAGAATCAAGTGATGATAGCACAAAGGAAGATCTTGAAGAAATTTCAAATGAAGGCAAATAATTATGTGTTTATGTTGGCAGAAAGGAAGATCATGAAGATATTTCAAATGAAGGTAAAGAACCCTAAAAAACCCTTGATTGCAATGATGATGATGAATTTTTCTCTACAAGTGAAGAAGAATATATAGAAACAGTTTATGTAAAGTTTGATGGTAATTATCCCATGAAAAGAATAGAAGAAAATCTATTAAAACTTCAAATGGAAGTTGAAGAGGGTTTATATAGATATAGAAGTGATCATTATTATATAGACTATAACTATCTTTCGGATAACACTAAGAAGTTTCTTAGGAGGAGTTTAAGGAACATATTGAAATTAAAAGAAATTCTCAAGTAACAAGAAGAGAGCAATAAGACTCAATTAGAAGAAAAGGAAGAAGAGATCACAAGACTAAAGAATGGAAAAGAAGATATAAATGTAGATGATGAGATTAGCAAAATTTTTGAAACAATTGTCCATCTCAAGACCAAAATTGAAGAAGCCAAAAGAATAGAGGAACTATTGAAGAATCAAATAAATGAAAAGGAAGAGTCATGTTGTAAGTTAGAAGATAAAATTGTTGACCTTAGAAAGAAGGTAGAAAAGTCAAACAAGTTCTTGAATAACTCACGAACCTTGGATGAGATCTTGGAAAGTCAAAGATCACCACTTGATAAATCAGGTCTTGGATACAAAGAAGAAGCTACATATGTTGAAGCAAGTACCTCAAATAAGCATGAGGTGAGTCCATCAAATAAGGAAGACAATGTTGCAAAACAACCATCTACACAAGGCAAAGAAAATTCCAAAAGAACAAAGCAAGGAAGACATCAGGAAGCTATCCTTGGGACACCAAAGCAAAGGTATGAAAATATTTTTCATGGTTATTGTTATTCATGTAATGGATATGGTAACAAATCTTTTGAATGTAGAGCTTATGAAAGGAGATACAATGGAAGATTTTATAACACCATAAGGTGTTGGAGATGTGATCAAGTAGGACACATTGTTGTTCACTATAACACCATGAGATGCTACAACTGCGGTGGATTTGGCCACAAATCTCAGGATTGCTGGAACACAAGATGAAAGTCCATTATGAGGACTTCACATAACATGGCTAGAAGAAGGAATGAAGTAATAAAGGGAGACATATTTGAAAAGATGGATGCTCAGAGCTCGAGTTCTGAGGAGCGGGGACATCTATAGAAGTGGGTAAATAAGACAGAGAAACCAGAACACAATGAAAGACTGAAGGAAAGCTCAATTAAGTCATCTACTGAGGCATACATGGGTGACAGTGGTATCAGTCGTGTACATACACAGGCTGACCTTGAATAGGTCGCATACATACACGAGCTGTTGTGCATCAGACCGCGTATATGTGGTAAAACCTTGGCAAAAAGGCAATGCACATGGATTGCAGCTTGATATGTTGGTATAACTCAGTGTTACAGATTCTAAGATTGTTTATTGCAGGTTCTGACACTTCTTACTGCAGGTTTTCATGGTTATATGCTAGATCATGTAAGGTGACGATGTAAAATAAATCTTGGGTGCATGGCACTAACCCATGAGTATGGATTGATGTTGATATGTTGGGGTACATGGCTGGTACATATTTGAGTTTCATTGATATATCTTATGATGTATTATTGGAAGCATATGTTGATGTCATGGTGCATGCATTTTGTATGTGGTTGAGCTACATATTGAGACATGTAGTTGGTGAGTTGAGTTGATAGTCATGTTGTACATCATTGGGGAGTCATAGCTTGTTGATGCATGGTTGATATACTTGCTTGGTGCAAGTGATGATGCATGATGGTACACTCATAGATGCACATGGTTGGCATATTGGTAGATGCACATGGTTTTCATATTGGTAGATGCACATGTTGGCATATGGTGGATACATTCCATGGATGATATCTGTTGACGTACATGGTTAATGCACATGGATTTTGTACATGATGCACTTGGTTGGTATCTTGTTCATGATTCTCTATTTTCATTATTGACATATCTTTTGTTTCATGATGTATGGTATGGAACAAGTTTGATGCATGAACAGGTCCAAGGATCATCATAGAGAGAGTGATTGATCTATGATCCGGTTGAAAATAGGGGGAGACATACCCATAGGGGGAGTCATTCATCTTATAATTTTAGGAGGAAACACTTATCAGATGCATACCTAGAAAAGAGCTCTATACTTGAGGAAAGAGAATAGAGGCATAATTCTAGGGGGAGCGATGGTGAAATGGTCACATTGATGTGATTGATGTTTAGTAATGGGGAGAGATAGTCATATTGATATGTTTGATGACTATTGATGTATATCATTCCTTGTCTACATGTTGACATCAATGATTGATGTTGACATCAATGTTGGTATTGCCATCAATGCCAAAGGGGGATATTTTTGGATCATGTTGTCATTGATGCCAATGGTTTTATTATTTTGATGTCAAAGGATTGATGTCAGGTGATTGAGTGATTAATTGATGTCAATGGATTGATTGATTGATAAGCTTGATTGATTGATAAACAATGTATATGCATTATCCTTGATGAGAATGATAGATGTCAAGTGGAAACCAATCGATGAAGATGGATCAAGATGCATAGATGAAGATGGATTCTTTATATTATGCATAGTTTGATGACTCATTATTGTCTTGTCATGATTAATAATAAGTACAAATGGATGAACTCCAAAGTGGTCCCCTTATGGTGAAAGCCCTCACGGGAAGACACTTTGTGGTTGAGTTGTGGTTGAGATAACCTATGATTGTATGTGGAATAATTAAATGAATATCAATGAAGTTATTGGTGAAACTATTCTACATGGATATTTCTTGTCATGCCATTTCCAGTGGTATGTGGAACATCACATAACTCCTCATGGTTTGAGAGTTATGGCCCTACAAAGATGAAGGACCCCCATATGAAGGCTTGAAGCCCCCAAGGTCAAAGAAGTCAAAGTGACCTAAAAGAAGAAATCATTATTTAAATGATAAAGTAAAGTGACAAAGTCAAGGTGGATTATTTAAATNTATGGAAAGTGGTTAACCCTAAAATAAGGAAAATAGGTTAAGTGACCTATAAATGGGTTAAGTGACCTATAAATGGGTTAAGTGACCTAGAGGATGAAAGTATAAATAAGATAGCTACGGTCTCTTGTAATACATCCTTTTTGTGCATCAATGGAGAGCTTCTTGTGAGAATATTTTTTGGAGTATTGATGGAGAGATTCTTGTGAGAGCATCTTTGATGCGGATCTCTTGAGCATGATTGAAGACCTATTATGAGAAAGAGAGTGTGAGGAGGATCTCATGGATGCATCAAAGTTTCAGCAATGTCAGAGATCTTGATGGCAAAAATATCGGAGCTTCATAAACCCTAGTTTCTGAGGTGTACGCGGGCTGTAATGGGCCAGGGAGCATACATACGTGGTTGTATGAGGACAGGGCACGTACAATGATAAAATCATGGAGATTTGTGTTTGAGCTGATGACTGCCTATTGAATACTGTGGCAGGTTCCAGATCTGCATTCTATGGGGTCATATCTACCACTGAGACACTGGTATGGTTACATTATTATCTTGATGGATACTATTGTTTGATGTGTTGTGAATTCTTAGGGAATTCTTGGTATGGCTTCTATGATGTGGTTCATTTTGGTTGATTTGGTTGATGGAGTGAGAAATAATCTTGTGATTAAGTGGTGACATGATTGCTATGGTATACTAGTTGTTTATACATGATTGAGATAACATTCACATTGATTGATTGTGGAGCATGAGTAGACTATTGGAAAACTTAGATGTGTTGTGACTGGCTGGTGGTTAGATTGGATAGTCAGATATAGAAGAGAATGATATATTGGTTGCAGAGGATCTGATTTGATCTTGAAGGATAAACCCTAATAGTTCAGAAGGTATACGCAGGCTGCTGTATACACTGGCTGCGTACACACGCGGGCTGTAGTGAACCATGGCACGTACACACGTGCGCTGCACTACTGACAGGTCATGTACCTATTGCAGATTGATATCTGTTGAGGATTGTTGCCTCATCTCAGTTGGTGCTGAGTGTGTAAGATGAGTCTTGCATTATAGAGTTGGTGCTCTTGTAGAGTTGTACTTTATTCAGTTGTTGCTGAAAAACCCCCGGATTGTTGTCCATAATAAAATAAAAATTGTACATACATCTTGTGTTCTTTGTGTTCCTTGTGGTGATGACTTGTTGATGATATATTGCTGATACATGTTGTTGATATATGTTCACATCTAACTGGTAATAAATGACAGCAATGGGTAATGAGTAAATGTTGAATGTTAACTAAGGAGTTTTGTGTAAGAGGGAAGTTTTGGGAAAAAGAGCCCCACACTCATTCAAACCGCCCCCCCCCTCTAAGTGTGGTAGGTGTGTCCAAAAATTTCAACACTATGAAATATTTTTTATGTCATCTTTCTAATATGACTTTCCATCCATCACTTTGCTAAATTTTAAATACCTTTCTTCACCTTGTTGAGTGATTTATTGTGAAACACTACTTGATCATTCAATACCACTATTCTCCAAATGGAATGCTACACTCTTCCATTTGCACCTATACCTTTCTTCCACTACGCACTCTGATAATAGAGACAACTTTCTTGCTTTGGGTACTTTTAGACAAAAGTTGTTAGATCATATTTAACAATCCCTCTTCCTGCATTCCTATATTTTCACATAGAGATGAATCATCCACTCCATGGAGATGAATCATCCACATAGAGATGAATCATCCTTCTCATGTAGCAAGCTTGTAGCCTTCATTATATTTCTACCTTCGAGGCTAATGAGTCCTCCTTAACTCCTTGTGCATGCAATGCCATTCTTCACCTACTAGCTTCATGATTTATGTGAGAATATCTATTGATTTTTTTTCCTTTGCGAGAAATTCAGACTCTATATCAACTGAATACTAATATTCCTCCGCCCTTCCTTGGACCTTTTTCAATCTTGCATCACTTTCCCTGTAGCCTTGCACTTTCCTTTACAACTCTTTGATGCTTCAACCAACTACACAAGATTGACTTGATTCCCTATCCAATGGACCCTAGGATTAATATAGAATATACCCACAAAATTCTCATAGGTGGAATTCTTATCTTTTTGCTAGCAATTCTTCACATAACACACTCCACTAGAGTGCTCCTATGCTTATTAATCAATGCCTTGTTAATAAGCTCCACCTCTTTTACTTTGCCAAACTATTGCACTTCAAATGTGACCATACACTTATTCATAGGAACTATAATGAGTTTCAATACTATTTCTTACCTAGCAATCACCTTTGGCACTTATCTCTATTAGCTGGAAGTGTTTCTACAAATTTTGACATTATTTGGAAAAACCCTTATATCAAGTAGTTACATGGTTCATGAAATCCAATTCCACTTTATCTTGCAACTTTATGGAGAAAACCGATGCTCCCTTGGATAAATTACACCTTCTATCATGATATCCCTTGTATTACCTTTCCAATGACCATACCCATGATTCAATCTGATTTATGCGCCAAAAGTTATGCCTTCCTAAAATTCCCATTTTATTCAATGGCATCCTTCAAGTCTTATAAGAAACCTCCTTCCGATTCCTTGAGAAAATTTCATCTCAAAACCAAATTTTGAGTGTATATATGGATTCTCCTATCCAATATCTTTTCAATGACTTCTTTCTTGCTCAATTTTGAATATTGAGCAGAAAGTTACACGCAATTGAATATTGCCAATTTAACTCTTTTGTACACCTTTTCCCAAGTGTAAAATAATCTTAAACACCAACTTTGCCCACCTACAGAGGAAAATCCATTGAGAACCAAAAAAAATTTCTACGTGACATAGATAATATTGCTAACATTGATCTGACAACAACTCTCATATTGTCAAACAAATGCTCCAGTAAAAAATTCCAGCAATCTGGAAATGACAATTTTGTCCTTTTGCACTTTCACATGACTTAGCAATTTTAACCATGTTTATGCATCCCTACACCAAATCCTTTGGGATTTTGATAGAATCTCAATTGGGTAATTCCATGAATATTTTTTGAACAATCTGTCACAATTTCGCCCTTAAATGGCTCCATAATTTTAGTTATAGCCTGCAAAAGTTTTGACTGTCTAACATTTTTATCCATGTATGATACATGCGTCTTATTTCTCATCCTGCACATTGTTACTTACCCAAATCTAAAATATGGCCCCATGGATATCTTCTATGGTTTAATATATTTCCATATATTACTCCTGTGCCCCAAATGGAATTCTTAGAAAGGAGTTATGCCCTCTGGAAGTAAACTGGTGCCAAAATTTTACCTTAACTATTTTGGCTATAACTTTCTCATACGAGCTCTGTTTTGCGAACAATTTAGCTCATTGGAAATATCTCTTTGAGTTCTTTTATTTGAGCTCTAGAGACATAATTTACCTTTGTACACTTTGTTCTTGTCAGTTTTGAATACCCAAAAATGTCATTTAGGACATCAAAATTTCCCTACAAGATGAAGACCTTCAAAAATTGGAATTTTCATGAAAAATTCACCAAAATACCATTGTAACATTATTTAGATCCAAATCGTTGATCCCAAATTAGGAATCAATCCCAATCATTGATATTCCTAGTCTTTACAAGCTGTAGCTAGACCTCCACAATCTTTTCAGAACTCTTTCTCGGACTCTTCCCATTGGAAGTCCAAATTACTGGGTACACGGATGTCTCCAAAATCTGCAGTCTGAAACACTAAAGGAAAATTCCAGTCGGGAAACATCCATCAGAAATGAGATTTCCTTGCTTGTAAACCCTTCCCTAATCTGAATTCTAATATCCTATCATGATTTCTTTGTCGGACTTGATCCATCGAAACCTCCTCCACGAACAAACCTTCCAACAACCCTCTTCTGAAGGCTATCAGGAACCATTCTTCCCAAAAGCATGCACTTGAATGCCATGTGGAATTATTTGATTCACCCACTCTTGATGATATGTCCTCTGGCATGGAAAAATGATGTGGTAGATTACGTGGAATTATTATTTTCCCTCAACCCTTCCAAGGAAACATGATCATCTGAGCGATCAGACGATCAGACATAATGTCGATCAACGACCATGATCATCTTAGGCCCCAAATCTAAGCAATGGTTACCTTGTTTAGAATGAATTCATCGAAACTCTTCTGAACAATATCTTCCAAAAATAATTTTCAGAATGAACATCTTCATGATATCCGACAGCTGAGAATGACCTCGATTGATCCGAAAACTCTCATATTCCATCGAGCTTCTTTTCTTCGAACTTCAACTCGTGCCATGCTTCAAGATTTTTTCGAAAACCCAACTTTCAATGAATGACTAGAATTGACCCTTGTTACGATGAACGATCCTCGTTCATTAAGATCACACCATTGGAATCCTCCCTTCAGATTTAACCTCATGCCTGACTACAAAGTCTTTCTGAACCTTCTTCCCGAAGTCATGTCAGGTATGCCTTGCTCAGATCTTCTATGATTGAATAAGGACCGTTGATTTTCCAGATGAAATTAATCTGGGCCATCTATTACTAAACTTCACGACTGTCATGAAACTCATAGGAATTTGACTTCCAAAGGTAAAATTTGACTTTGCAACTTGCATATCGATGCCATAAATTTTCTTCTTCCACTGTTTTGAAGCACTTGAACTCAAAATCTGCTCATATTTTGGGGATTTCACTTATGTTCACCATTTTTCCCCAAATCCATCACAGGACGAAATATGCAACCACGAATTTTCTCAATTCATACTGTCTCTTGGCCCATACAAGCTTAGTGTTGAACCTTGAGCTTTGAGACCATTTTGTAACGCACCCAACACCCATGCTGAGTCTCGTCTCTTTTGAAAAATGACTTAGCCTGCTAAAATCAAATTAAAAATGCCCCATACATATAACAAAAAAACCAAGGGCATTAGAACCATAAAACTACATCAAACAACATGTCGAATATCCATGCATCTACAATATTTATAAATTCATGAATGCATGCAACCCAACCAAACATAACAAAACATTCAGATAAAATTTTTACACAGCAAAATAACATAAGAACAAAACATAAACACTTACCTATTAGTTATTAACCAACTGGTTGTATCTGAAGGATGAACCTCCCATCCATAAGCACTGCTATTCATTTTCTCTCAACAACATGCCACCCCCGAGATGAGGCTATGAGTCCACAAGGAGATCCATCTCACTGACTGCCCACTCTCCACTCACACAACAACCTCCAACTTGGGTTCTACTCCTATATCAGTTCCAATCCTCTAGCTCTCTCTTTTCCCACAACCTGCACTACCTAAGAAATGTACCCCCTTCAATTCTCACAATCCCTTGGGCTGTACCATTCATTTATCAGGCCCCCTGGTGCTCTCGGTTGGACAAAAATTATTAGCTGGGGACCCTCAAGAACTCTCAACTACCTAAGGATTTTTTTTTTTTGCAACAACCCTCACAAGGCTTTTGAGTAATTTCCTCAACAAGAAAATGCACTACAATCTTACAACATGTTTTTACTGGAACACATGCCTCTTTCTCAACATAAAACACAACCAAGCATTGGATATGTTCAGTATACCATGGTTGGTCCTCTTTCCAGCCCCATGCTCTTCCTTTGTTGCCACAAAAAAATGCATGTAAAATACTTTCTCCATCCAAAAACGTGACTGTCCAAAAACTCCCCCTTGGCCATATGAATTTATTCTTTTTGTTTGCTTGCTTGACTTGAATTACACTATTCCCCAAGCTGATTTCACTCATTTCCATGCTCTCCAATAACTGTGGGATGTGAGTCCTCACACCCACCCTCTTATAGGAGTTAAATGATTGGCATTCAACACATTCTTCATCAATTAGAAGGTTATATACAATGATAATAATTTGGGAATGTGGGTTTGGATTAATACCCATGAATGATTACCCCTTAGACCCCTCTCTCTTTTGGAATCATAGCCCCTCATTGTTCTCCATTCCTTTCGTATCACAACCAACAATTATTAATTTATTGATTATTTCAATGTTCATAATATACAATTCAGCCCCCAACCATATTAATCAATACATGATATTTTCCACAAGCATACCAATTCACCAACCTAAATGACAGTTATACAATTACATTATAATTCGTGGGGATGTTACTGTTGCATTGTAGGGTTTTTTGTTTCAACCATAGTGTATGGTCATCGTGGGATTGAGGTTGAGGAGTTTCCATTTACATAGATTTGAACGTATTTGGTTGTCATCCATTTATATTGGTTTTGATGAAAAATATTGCCTAGGTATTGCTTTGGGCCCATTGGGTGCATAGTTCTGATTTCTCCCATTCAATTAATTGGCATGTCACATGTGGTTTGGATGTGGGTGGGTGTTAGCTCCTAGTTTAAGGTGGTGGACATTGTATGAGAAGCTTTGCAAGAATCAATGAGGTTGAATTGTTGGAACTACAAATGGTTAGTCCAAGTCTTGCTCTATTTGAACTTGAAACTTGTTTTGAAGGAAAATTTATTTTAGATGTTGTGTAGGGATTATTTCATAGAACCAAGAGTTGGGGTAGATATTCAGTTTTGTATGTTGTTTTCCTATTAGTTGAAGTGCCCAACCTAGAGAAATATCTCCTCTAGTGTGTGTGTGTGAGTGTGTGTATTCATTCATTCATTCAACTAGTAAGTGTTGTGACAAAACTTTTGGAAAACTATAGTTGAAAGAGTTTAAAAACGTTGTAGGAATGTGTTTGTTGTATCCTTTTGTGTTTCATGTTGTTGTTACATGTGCTTGCACAAGGCATTGGTGATTGTTCCATACAATCATGTTTTATGTCAAATAGAGGTAGTTTCTTAGCAACATGTTGTCTGTTCTTTAATGAGATTACAATTGGCCTTGTTTTGTTGGTCTACATGCTAAAATGAGTTAAGGTACAAGAGTAGGCTAGGTTCTTACCCATGGATTAGTTGGAAAATAAGAGACCTCTTTCTTATAATGTATATTATAAAATTCCAAACCAATCACTATGAGAATACTCTAGGTCACCCTACCCAACAATATCTCATTTGTGGGGAGTTGCATGTAGGTGATTCTCAATCCTTCCCCTACCCCACAAGAAAAGAACAAAACCGGTTGTAGAGCTTGCACAATTCTCCTTTGCTTATCTAATGCAACTTTGCAACTCATAAATTTGTTTATTATTTTTGTAGCTGAAATAAATATGTCTACCATGTGATGAGTTCCATGCTAACATGTTTTTCAATGTATATTTTGTGAGGCAAGAGTGGATGAAGCTTGTCTTGGGATTTGAAGTGCACAATTTCTAGTTGAAGTTGGGGTGAGAAGGGCTAAAACTTGCTAATAGTTTATATTCTTTAACTACACTCCTTTTCATTTCCGATTTTTTATGGAGTCTTCCTTGGTTTAATTATGTTTAGAACTGAACTTGTTGCATGCTCAAAAGGTATGTTTTGAAGGTTTTTTTTGTTATTTCCTTTGCCTCAGTTTCAAATTTGAAACTTATAACACACGAATGAAGCAAATATCTTGAACATGAGTTAAAACATAGTTACCAACTTGATGAGAACCCTCTAGAGTTCTCATTTTTTCAGAGGTTGCATTTAGTCATTGTTTTTACCTCCAAATTGAAAAGTGGTGCTACCAGTAGCACATTTTTTTTTCAAGGTTAAAATTAGCACCTTTTGCAACCATGGCCTTAAGAACCACATAATGTTTCCAACAAACCTTAAAATAAACCCCCAAATCGAAAAGTTGCACCAATAGTGCCACTTTTTTTTTTTTCGCGGTCAAAGTTGCAATTTTTTGAGACCCGTGGCCTTGACAAACGGTACCCTTACAACCAAAACATTAAAGTCAACCCTTGATTCAGAAAGAGGTTCTACCTGTAGCACTCCCCTCTTTTTATGAGCTTAGAATTGCAACATTTTTAAACCCATTTTTAAACCTGAGATGTTGCAAACAAAATCGTAAAAAAAAAATCAAAAGAGGGGAAATAAACAAAAATAGAGAAAAAAACAAAAAAAAGGGGAAACATGTTTAAACAAAAAAATTAACCATTTTTTTAAATACGTTTGATTTCTTTTAAAAGAGAGAAAAAAAATAATTTGAAAAAAAATTGAAAAAAAGAGAAAAAAAACCCACCACCTAACCTCTTTTAAGTTTTTAAAAGAAAAAAATGCTAAAACATAATTTAAAAAAAAATAAAAATTTAAAACAAAAATTAGGAAATTTTTTTTTTAAAATGAATTAAAAAATAACTAAATAAATAAATGAATTTAATAAAAATGTATAGTATAATAATAATAATAATAATAATAATAATAATAA
>JASDQU010738171.1:64184-104667 GCA_032191745.1 Picea mariana
TGTGCCCCCCTCCCACCCTCCTCCCATGCTCCCCCTCTCCCCTTCCACCATAGCCTATAATAAGCTGTGGTGGAAGGGGAGAGAAAAACCCATATTCCATGATTAGTTGCACAACCTGATGGTCTAGATGGGACCCTAGATAAGTTTCACCTGAAAATGTGGTTGGTAATATTCATGATACATCTCATCAGGGTCCTCCCCAGTGTTTCAACCCAAAAGAGAGGATACAAAATCTATTAAAACCATAAGACTTGGTAATAATGTCAGTACAATTGTTATGAAATATTTGTGGAGAATAAAGACTAGGGTCCTTTCCTCATGTCCAAGGATTTAATGTAAATCTCCCGGGTTGATACATGCATTCAATTTATTCCCCTTAATATGCATGGTATATTGAATTAGAATTTCTATTATCTCTCTCAACAAATTCCTTAGTGGGTCTTCTCCATGGGATTGATTTGGCTTCTATGAGAATGTCTTGAGTTAGTGTTATCTAGAAGTTGCTATCCCTTGCCTTGGAGTGTTGTGATTTTTTTCCCAAAATAGTTGGTCATGTTAAGGATTTTCATAGTTGTATGAAGGAATTCTTAGTTGAACTGGAAGCCATGAAGATATGGTTGCCGCCATTAGGAAATAGAAGGCTTAGGGGGCACAATTTGAGGCCAAACATATTGAAGCAAATAAGGAAAAGGATAATCTATACATTGAAGTTTTGAAGCATATATTGGCATTCTAAAATTGGTAAAAGGATCCAATGCAACTATTTACATTATCAAAATTCGCATGACTACCATATAATCCTCATTCTCTGCTTGTCGAGTCCTCTTCCCAAATCAATTGGTCACACATGAATCTTACATCATTGGCTATGCCTATAGTCCTTTCTTCTAGCCACAACATGGAAAATACCTCACATAAATCCATGGTTACCTCCAACAAGGACACCACAGCCTCCAAGTCAAATTGATTCTCCTTTTAAATTATACTATACAATATTTATGTTTGTTTCTATTGGGTCAATACATTAGGATTGATTGCTTGTTAGTTTTGAAGTGGGTGTAATGCTATAATTTTTAATTTGTTTTTTTTTTATGCTCTGTTCTTTAAATGATTTGGAATTTTAGGTTCTATTTACATTTGGTGTGTCCCAAGTATGGATTGACATAGCATACAAATACCAAGCCCCTTCTTGGCCATTTTTTCTAAGAAACCCCATGTAGGCACCCTTTTTGAGAGGGAAAGTTAGAAAAAAAGCTTGGCCATTGGTGCATCTTTCATCTCCCAAAATTTGGTTTCCACCACCTATTATAGCATCTATAGCCACCTTAGTTTAGCTAAGATGCACTCTATTAGTAGGGATGATTTTAAGGATGGAAATTTATATTAAAATGTAGAAACATGGGCTAATATTACTAGTCCTTAATATGCAAAATGTAAAATGTTTGGCGATAGTTTTCTAAAAATATTCAAATTTCTAAGAATTTTATATAGTTTCTATAGAATTTTGGTGATTTTTAAGATAAAATAATTTTATTCTATGGAATTTGGGAGAATCATTTTTAGAAAAAATGGAAATTGGCGAATCGTTTTTTGGGAAAAACCATGGAAAATTATCCCATTGGTGAAATTTAGCCCCTAAAATCATCTATGTCTATTAAACCTAATGCATCCTCTGCTTGAATTTGGATGACTGTTTCCTTTCTTAACTCTGCAAAATAAGCCTCCTTTGCATATACTCGTTGGTTTCCTTCACAAATAGGGTGAGTACTCATTTGTTCCCTTAAGGAAAGGAGTTAGTGCATTCTCAAGTGAGTAAAAAAATATAAAATCATGAAAATTATGTCCTCCCACATGGATTTTATTGGAAAATTAGTTTCATAACTTCCTAATTCCTGTGAGAAATGGTCTTAACCATCTTGAAATGGTATAAATAAGACCTCAAAGGAGGAAACTTTACACACAACTCCCGTGATATCAAATTTATCATTCGATCCCAAGAAATCAAACCAATTTCCCCATGGTTTTTATGACTAGAACATCCCTGAGTTATTCCATCCTCAACATCTTCCATATCCTAATTTCCAAGAAATAGATCTAAGACATCATTGTCTTTCTCTTCCTCGAGCGGAGTGGAACACTGGAGATTGAGCAGTCCTGAGTGACCCAGGGTAGGAGGAATTTGAAAAGAGTTTATGGGAGGTGCCGGCAACAAAATTCATGTATACTTCATTTTTACTACTACTTTTATTTAGAAAATAGAGATCTCTCTTCTCCCTCCCCTGCCCCCCAAATATATTGTCTACTTTCATGCATATGTTTAATTTTTGGTTTCTAGCGTTAGTTTTGACTCTTCTAATTGTAGTTAGTTAGTTAGTTATTGTATAATTCAGTTATATCTATTGTATTGGTTTGAGGAAGGTCTTGTTCTTTGTTTGAAAGTTGAGAAGCCTATGGAGGAGCAAGAATATTGGAGTAAGGATAGCCCAAAAATCTTGTCTCTAACCATCCAATCATCAAGTAAGTCCTCTAACTACCTCAATAGTTATTTCTGAATATATTGTAAGCTAAACTAGGAGAAAGAAAGAGTGTTATCTTTGCTTTTCAATCAATTGTGATTTCACCCTAGTCATAGGTTAGCGTTTTTTATTCTATAACAAAAATAGTGACTCTAATGTAGAATAACTCCTAGAGTTATTCTCTGTAGGGTGAGCCCTGTTAATTATAGGATTTTTGTGTGATTTATCTATTCCATTTCTTGTTTAATTACCTCTTTACAACCCTTCCAGGCTAAAGTTTAGTACTTTTTTCTGAGGTTTTCTTGAAATCCCCCCCCCCCCATATTTGAAACCACTCACTAGTTTAAGATGGAGACAAAGTGAGTAATCACATGTTTCAGTGAAATTAGGAGTGATTACTCGCCCATTTCCCTCTCAAAAGGAGCGAGTGGCTCTTATGAGATTTTTTTTCAATCCTTTAGCCCTGGTTTTCTTGATTTTTCTCAGCCCAGTTGTTGGATTAGTTTCCTAAGTGTTGATCTACAGTCATTAACAATCTATTGTTTGTTTTTTTAGTTGCATTCATCATAGAAAGAAAAAATCATTGTAGGTTTCTTTGCATGTTTTCTTGTTTGTCTACGTGTTTGAGGTGTGGTTGGGTAATTGTTTATTAGATTTTTACTCAGTTGATTAATTAGGGTCTATAGCTTTCATTTATTGAAAGAAAAGAAAAATATCACATTAAGTAGTTTGCATTTTTCATTTGATTTATTTTTCAAATTGTTCATGATATACCTTCCTTCATTGAAGAATCAATGCAAGTTTGAATGCTAATATTCTTATCATTTTTTCTATTTTGAGTCTTTAAAAGATAACTTTTTGCACATCCATACACCTTTGAGTAAATAATAGACAACTTAAACGAACATTTTTTGTTTGTTTGTTAGAAATTCCCATCACTTGTGGGGCCAAAATTTCAACCATTGGCTAAGAAACCACAACCCAGGAGCAGCTAAGCTGTCAAAATAACCCGAGGGTCGCACTTGGCATGGGCCGCACCAACCCTTAACATGTCTAGATTTTTGGGGGCCTCCTCCCAACTAAACACACCATAAGGTTATTGATCTTGGATCACCTAGCAAACAAAACCAACACCTTAACCAGGTGTGCTAGCGGGAATTGACCACTTAAATGAACATGTAATTTAAAAAGAACTAAACTTTTTATTTCAGGGAAAACACACAACAATATAGGTCTTAGGGCCTTGAGGTAGATTGGAGAGTAAATTTTCCAAGGCCATCAAACTGAAAATCCAAAGTTGATTAAAGAGTGAGAAATCCAATAGTAGCAAAGAGTGCTTGTTGGGAAAGATCCTATAACATATGATTCAAGAATGAGGTTGCATTAGATTAAGTGAAGGTGATATCCCCTCCTTCATTTGCTTTAGTTTCCATTAAATTACTACGTATTCGAGGGTTTCCTAGGTGCCAAGGTCCTTTAGGTACCAAAAATTTTGGATGCTTCAAACTTTGATACCCTGCCCATACATGTGGTGTTGACCTATGAATATTCCACCCAGTTGTCGATTGTGAATTGGTAACCTTAATGGATTTTCCTAGCTAGGATTTCAAACGGGTGATTTTGAGGGGAAATACTCGTGGTACCTAATGCAAACACTTGATTGTTTTTTTGTCCCCTTTGGAGGGTGTCTATCTTCTTGAGGGAACTTGCACCTTATGTGAACGTTTCGAGTAGGTTACCATAACTATCTCTTGCTTCTTCGTTAATTGGTCTCAGGACTTATTCAACCTATATCAGTCTTTGAAAGGTACTTTGATCATCTTTTCATTGTGCTTTGAACTCAAGACCTAATCCACTTGGGATGAGTGTTGGAAAAGTAGTTTGTGTTTGCTGATTTCTTTAAGGTCTTTTATAGTTGCATGCTTATTTTTTACTTTGCCTTAGGTTGTCTTTGTCCTGCCACTTTTGGATCATTGATTCAAAGTGTCTGACCAACTACTTCTCTGGTCAAGAAGGACTCATGGTATTTCATCTGAAAGCATGGAGTTGCCTCAGAGAATTCGTAGGATTAATAATTGTCATTCGTTAGAGATAGTTCGCGAGACTCAACCAGATGTGGGCAATCCCACAAGGGAAGGTCTCATTGATAAGGATCTCGAAGACCAAGGATTTGTGAAGAATTTGGATGGCCGCATTCAAGTTCCCGGGGGTGATCCTTCATAATAGGAAAATCTTGGTCCCATTGAGATTGAGGATCTCACTGATATGGCTCCTAATAATTTCAGCCCTCCTCTTTTTGAGGCTCTCAGGTATTCAACTTTACACACTTTAGTCCACGAGAATCTGAGTCTTCAATGGCCTGCAATGGGAAATGTTTTTAGTTCATTTGGGTCTGGGGGCATTCAAGCCACTACATCGACAATTACTAGAGGAGGAGTTACTCCTCCCATATCATCTGCACCGAGCATGATCCTTTCATTCTCATTAAGTGTAGTTTCTATAAATCCTTTGATTGTTCCTAATAGTGGGATGGGACCACAACCATTTACCTCATATGGAATAGGTGCATTCTATTTTGGGATGTCGACTATCAGGATGACGCATGTGCCAACTAGTTTCCCTCATATTTTCCCTATTCTCAATATGTCTGTGGGGAGTTCTTGCACCCCTTTTCTTTCCTTTCCACGGGTAAGGGGGCTTATCCCCACATCAATGTTGACGCTCAAAACAAGATCCTTTTTGTCTTTCGAGTTTCTAAGTAGGAACTAACCTCCTCAATGTTTTGGTAACCAAATGGGAAGGGTCTTTCCTTTGATGGGGATTCCAATGGGGAGAATCCCCTTCTCAGGTCTTGGAAACTAGTCAAGTGGTGCCTTCATGTCTATCACAATGCCTTCATGAATAAATCCCTTTCCTTATTTTTATAATCCTATGTATTCAGGTCTTCCTCCTTATTTTCAGGCTCTGTCTACTTCCAACCAATAGCCTAGAAAACAAACCTACAATCATTATGCACCTAGTGGTGGTTATGCCTAGGGAAACTCTTTTTCGAGTATAAACCAGAAGGTGGGTAAGAATCCCAGAAGTTGGAACTTGGATTGTCTCCATTTTATTACAATGTTGAATCTACCCAATTTGATGAAACTTATGAACAACCTGGTGCTGCATAATTTGAATTGGGCCCTAGTTCCTACTAAAATTCCCTCAGATATATTGAAATTTTAGGTAAATGATGCTAAGGATCCAAAAAACCATGTGATGACCTTTCATATATGTTATTTTTCCAACTCCTTGATGAATTATTCCATTAGGATGAGATGTTTTAATGAACCCTAAATGGCATAGTAGTGAAATGGTATATTGAGCTTCAACAGGGCTCGTTCCAAACTTTCGATGCTCTTTCCTTAACATTCTTGAACCATTTCCAATTTTATATTCAGTACAACTTTGGAACCAAAATCTTATCTACATTTCTAAAAGAAGACACCACTCACATTTATGACCATATTCAGGAATGGCGAAGGTGGCGATGTATGATCAAAGCTCCAAATCCTTAGGAATTCTTTTTGGAATGGTTTTTGAAATCCTTGCATCTGTATATTTTGAAGGATTTTTCCCTTTCAAGGGTCATGACTAAGGAAGAGGCCATATTCAAGGCTCATCCATTAGAAATGGTTTAATTCCAATCTAGGGTCTTGTACAAAATATTACTTAATGCGCTAAGGCTAGATACTGACCTGATGAAGCCTAAGCCGATATCACATGCTGATGGTGTTGTCAATATTGTAGAGAATGTTGTAATTAACTAGATGAGACAAATGTCTCTTCATCCACCTACGTTATAGAAGGATACTACCTCTACCTTTTCTCCTCTCCAATCCTCCGATGTCCACTTAGTGTAGACATCCAACCCAAAGGGTAACCAACAACATAGAGGAAAGAAGAAGAATAAAGTTAAGAAGAAGGGTGGAGGAAATAACACAGGAGATAATAACAATGTTGGCGGGGGTAAAAAAGAGAAGAAGAAGGTTAAGTTTCCTTGCAAGATTCGTAAGGAGGACCATCTTACCCATTAATTCCCAAAGCTTGAGCAAGCCCAATACTTGTTGGCACAACATCATTCTTAGTAGCCCACTGTGTTAGCTAGCCATTTTCCTCCTCAAAACCATCAAATTGTAGCTAGTTTTCAACCTAAACCTACTGCTCCACAAGGAGGAAACCATGGAGCCCCTCCATAAGGGGAAAACTCAGTGAATTTTTGCATTTGTGAACAAGACATGGATCTACATACTCAAGATTGTAATTAAAAAACCTTTGTTTCTGGTACCAAGGGGAAAGATATGGCTCCTCCTAACCCAAAAAACCGTCTCCACATAAATAAACCTGTGGGTGAAGAAATACCTCGCATACCTAAGGGTGCACTAATAAGGTCGACACACAACCCAAATTCCAAGGCTACTTATAACCATTCCATCGTGGAATATATGGCCCAATCACCATGCAAATTTTCTACCTTGGAGGTTCTCTATAGATGTCCTATGCAAAGGAGAGATTTTATTTCATATATAGGAGTTGTTTATCCCATTAAATATCGATTAATAACATTTGACTGATACAATATGAATCCCTAACTTTGTTACTCTGTCACATTCCAAATACAGGTGTTGTACCACAATACTAACATATTTAGTATTGTTGTAAATGAAGGTGCATCCAATTGCATCATGTCCTTGTCTTGTTGGAAATCCCTTGGCTCCCCTGATATTTCCCCTCCCCCCACCATGTTGAAATCCTTTGATGAACACTCATTTAGGCCTCATGGTATCATCCCTGAGTTCCTCATTGAATTAGGGGAGAAAACCATTTGTGTAGAAGTGGAACTGGTCAATGCTCTTCTCGACTACAACCTCCTTTTTGGATGAAGTTGGACTTATGCTATGATATTTGTTTTCTCATCAATATTGAGAGTTATTTTCTTTCCCCATGATGGGAAGATCATTACCGTAGACTAGTTTTCCTTTTTTTGAATCAACACAACTACTTCATTAGGACATAATGTCCCTTTGATTTAGAATTCTTTGTAGGCCTTCAACAGAATAGGTTATGGGATGTATCCTTCACTTATGGGATATTTTAACATCTCAATTCCCATTTCTTGCATCGAATTTTCTCTTGCATGTGCGACCTCGTCAGTTGCTCAAATCCCCACTACCTAAAGTTTCTACTTTCATACATCTTACTTTGAATATCTGTGGGTTTTACCAGATCCTTCTACCTTGGTGGTTGGATATGGGCATGCGAGGATGGATATGCCATTGTCTATGGCCAAAATCATGTGTCATGCCATTCAACTATCCTCCATAGACACCGATCTTTCCCCTCCTTCAATGGAAGAGTTAGATTAGATTACTACACTTGTTTGGGGCCCTTCTCTACTATGGACCCTTTGGATTTGGATTTTCTATTTGATTAGGCCATTCTTGAGGCCATGATCAACTTTGAGAACCCCTGGGAGAATTTTCATCATCGATCATACTTCCTTCCTAATTTGTATAGAATAGAGCATGGAGATATCAACATCACCATGGTTGGTCATGATGATTGGTGTGGAAACCCCTTAGAAACTCAAATTGTATATGTCGAGGGGAATATGGCGAACATTTCAAAGACCATACCAATCAACATTTCCAACAATCCCAATGTCATGGAATTTTTTTTTATAGGGGCATATTGTTCCCCTCATGAGGTTCAGATCTATACTACCCTTTTTAAGGAGTTTTGTGATTTCTTTTCTTAGACTTATGAAGAGATGATTGGTATTGATCCCAATATTTTCGAATATGAGATTAAGACGCATACCAATGAAAAGCCTATTTGGAAAAAAATACGACCTTTCAATCCAAGGAAAGCTATTGTGATTAAGGTAGAGGTGGAGAAGCTCCTCACAATTGGATTTATTTACTCGGTTCCCCTGACTGAATGGGTATCCAACCCAATGCCCATTGACAAAAAGTATGGAACCATACAAGTTTTCATAGATTTTAAGGATATGAACAAAGCTTGTCCTAAAGATAACCATCTGACTCCTTTTACTGATCAAATCATTGATGAATGTATCATGAGTAAGTTTTTCTCATTTATGGATGGTTTTTCTGGTTACAATTAGATCCAGATCAAACCTGAAGATCAACACAAAACCACATTTATTTGTCCTTGGGGTACATATTCTTATTGTAATATGCCATTTGGACTTAAAAATGCTGGAGTCACTTTCCAATGGGCTATGTCATATGATTTACATGACATCAAACACATTGTTTAAGCACACCTCGATGAGTTGGTTTCTCGTTGTCGCAAGAGGTTAGATCATCCCATGCATCTTCGCACTATGTTTGATAGATGCCATCACTATAAGATTCACTTGAAACCTCATAAGTAAGTCTTCTGCATTGTCTCTAGGAGATTGTTAGGGTTAATTATGTCTATTAAGGGTATCACAATTGATCCGTTGAAGGTGGAGGTGATAGTTCAGTTGTCTCCCCCACATACATTACACTAGTTGTAGAGCCTCCAAGGGAAGGATAATTTTTTGCGTCATTTTATTGCTAATTACGTCGAGGTTACCAAGGGATTTACACGCTTCTTAAATAAGGGGGCCCTTTTCATTTGGGATGATTTCACTCATAGATATTTTGATTCCTTTAAAAGGTCCCTTATGTCTACCCCCCTACTTAGTCCTTTAGGTTACAATACAGATTTCATATTATAACTTGCAACGTTAGAATCCATCATCAAGATGGTTTTGGTATAAGAAGATGATGTGCACCAGGAGCATGTGATACATTACCTTAGAAGAATCCTTTTTGGACTTGAACTTAGATTCTTGCATGTTGAAGAATTGGCCTTAGCGACAGTTCATGTTGTTCAATGAATTCGACATTATATTCTACTTAGGAAAACCATGGTCATTGCAGAGATGAGTCCCTTCTAGTTTTTTTGACCTAGCGAGTCATAAGGGGAAAGTAAAACAAATGGATCATGATCCTTTGGGAATTTAATCTTGATTTTTCTTTGGTCAAGTCAAATAAATCGTTAGTTTTTGCTGATTTTTCGAAAGAGTGTGAGGATAAGCTTGAAGGATCATCCTTGAGTGGAGGGAACATCCTCTATTTATGAGTCATTCCTATATTTAGGTTCCCTCCAAGCTTGAATATGAGTCCTTCTTGGACATATTTGAGCTTATGGAAAAATTATGGCCAAAAGTACCAAACACACAATACATTTTTAGGTTTTTTCCAGACTCAGAGGTTCCCTCCTAGCTTCTCGCGAGATGAAAGATTTCATGTGTGTCACCATGCTAAGAAATAACTCATCATCAATGACACTTTGTATCTTTGAGGGGTGGATTCTATCTTTCGACACTATTTGATTCACGAAGAAGTGGAGAAAGTCTTAAATGATTACCATAATGGAGCATGTGGTGGTCACCTATCTAGGTTGAAAAAAAACCAAAATGTATTGTGTGTTGGGTACTTTTGGCCATAATTTTTCAAATATTGTGTAGAAGTAGTCAAGAAGTGCCATAAATGCCAAGTGTTTACAAGGAATATCCACATGCATCCTGGTCCTCTTTTTCTCATTATCACTACTGGTCCTTTCACAAAGTGGGGGGTTCATTTCATGGCCTATCACTCGGCCTCGGCCAAGGGGCACAAGTATAACATCGTGGATATTTACTAATTTACCAAGTGGGTTGCAACCATGCCAATGTTCTCTAATGATGGGGATACTCCTACACTTTTCATATTCAATCAAGTTGTAGCAAGATTCAATGTGCCTAGGGAGATTGTCACTAATCATGGTAGTCATTTTCAGAACAAAATGATGTTTGAGATAGAAACCAAGTTGGGTTTATACCAAGAACACTCATCACCTTATTATCTACATGATAATGATCAAGTTTATGAAATGAATAAGTCCTTAAATAACATTCTTCAGTGAATGATTAATACGAATAAAAATAACTGGCACTTGATGATTTTCCCGACACTATGGGCCTACCAAACCTCTGTTAAGACCACCATGGAGTTAACACCTTTAAAAATCGTTCATGGAGTGGAAGTGGTCCTACCTATTGAATGTGAAATCCATTCACTAAATTTATCTATAGAGCGCCTACTTGACACCACTACCCTTGAGGAGTGCATATTTCACATAGAACAGATTGATGAGTAGCATGAAGATGTGGCCACGATGAATGAAGCACACAAGGAATGTGTCAAGGCTCAGTATGAAAATTCTATCCACCCTCGAGTATTCTTTGAAAGAGACTTGGTTCTTCTCCACGATTAGGAAAACGATGTCTTGGGTGCAAAAAAGTTCAACCCCATGTGGTAAGGTCCTTACATTGTGAGGTGCATATTTAAAAAAAGGAGATTACAAGTTATTTGATTATGAAGGGAACATGCTTCCTGAGCCTTGTAATGGGATCTATTTAAATAGGTACTACACTTAGGAAGCAATGCTTGGGTGCCTCCCCTTGTAATTGTTGTATATTGATAAGCTAGCATTAGTTATTTTAGTTTTAATATTTTTTGGTCTTTGTTTATCATGCTTTGTGCTTAGTTGGCAGATGTCATCGAAATCACCTGTGTTTGTGGGATTTTTGAATGGTTCTAGTCTCCACACCTGGAACATTTCTTCTGCTACGTGGGTGATCTATTCTCCCACATGATAACTTGTGTCTTTAGGAGGTGCTTACCTTGGTATGGAAACCAATAATGTGGCTAAGTATAGCATGGTAATTGAACTGCTAACATAAGCCATTTCACATGGAATTAACCATTTAATAGTTCACTTTGATTCAAAACTAGCGTTTCACAGTTGAATAGAGTGTACAGAGTCCGTGATCCTACACTTCTCTAGAAGTTTTTATAGGTGTGACTTCTTGAACAATCTTTTGAGTTTATTACTTATGTGCATGTTCAAATAATTTTTAATCATTTATTTTACACATTAGATAATTATGTGTTAGATTGACATTTGTATTATTAATGAAACCTAATAATGCATGTACATATTTAAGGGCAAGCAAGTAAATCATATTACAAATATAAGTAAGGCCGTAAAAGTCTGTATATATTGATATATCATCAAGTACAAAAATGTGGAGAATAGTTTACAAAAATGGGCATCCTATCCCCTAATAATAAATATGTATAAGGTCGATCATAATAAAAATATTTGTTCCTATAGCCTTGTCCTAGCATGGTTCTTATCATAGAAAACTACGGTGTTTGCCATTCGTTGGAATAATTGCACCCAAGCTCGTGGTACTCCAACCACCTAACTCTAAGTGTGCTCAGGAAGGTCCTCGATCTATGCCATGGAAACCTGTAGAGTCAAGCTCTTGAGGTTCCTCTATACTGATTGTAGTGCACTCCCAACCTCTCCTCGATCGATCTATGTATCCATCCATGCACCTATGTCACATAAATCCTTCATGCTGCACTGATCTAACATTTGTATCACCAAATAGTTTCATTAATTACGCTTCATGTCAAAACTATTTTCATCTTGTTTAATCATAATATTTAAAAATCCTAAATTTTAAATAATTTGAGAATTTAAAAACATTGGTACTAACTGATGTTTCCCCTAGCGACATCTAGGGGGAGTGGTAACTCCATATCTCTCTACAAGTTTGGTCTGGCACATGGGTATTTATTGATGACAATGATTTGGTGAGACCACCAATCAAAGAATTCCTTATCGAGCATGTTGGTCACTTGTCCACCCCCTAGCCTGTGCATAAGATCCATCCATCGAACCATCTCGAGCTCTCGTGTCCTAGGTTGGGGGAGTGAATTGCATGGACTCATAGATGGAACTCATTCCAACAAGAATGTGCATGATATTCTTCCATAACCAAAGTTCTTTTTCCATCCCATATTTCACTCTGTGAGATGGGCTTTCATGTTGTTCAGAAGCCTTGTACTCTAGTCGAATATTGTAGGTCACAGACACTCTACCTCATATAATAGTTGCGGGTGTGAGAATAAGTGTTGTGATACATATTTGACCATTCGAGATATCACAATTAAAATTATCTTGAGACTTAAACTCTCAATGTTGTTGATGGGAACTTGGGAACTCATATTTTGAGTTCTCATGGAGCAATACGCATTTATGCACTCTTGGATAGTCAAATTTCCTCTGCCATGACCACCTCCTTTTAGGTTTACCGGTGCACCATGACGAGATAGGCCTGTAATGAAGTAGAACGTATTCAAATTCTATCTTCAGAGGCTCATCATCTATCATGAATGAACCTCGGTCCAGATCCCAATACCCTATCAGTAGTTGCAACAATTGTTTTTGGGCTCACACGTTTGGAATTTGAAAAATATTGAGCAAGTCGAAAGATTGAAGGGAATTCATGGCCTTCATATCATAAATAACCATGGATTACACCTCCTCATGTTCCCTCTCTCTCTCCACGTGATTGACATTTTCAAGTTTTCAATAATTTTGAGTAAGTTAAAGGATATTTTTTCAACTTTTGAGGGATACTTTCTCCTTTCATTGATGACGTAAGTGAGTAATCACACCTTGTCCTCTAGTAGGGTGTGAGTAGGTCCATATACTCACATACAGTGAGTGGAAGAGGCACAAGTGTGCACTCTCACTTGTAAAAAGGGTTCCCCTGAGCTAAAATTTGCATGAAATTTGACAAGAAATGGAAGAAATTGAAGGGAATGTGATTAGGAACTACCTAGTACCGATGAAGTGTGATTATGATGGTGGAATCTCCTGCAATATCCATTGCAAGTTCATGGGAATTTTGGGCTCCAAGCAAGGGTTCGGTAAAAATGACAAATAACATGGTAAAAATTCACCTTTTTCACATTTTAATCACTTTTTACCACCTTTTGTATAGTCTAACTTGTCTATTTTGCATTTCATTATTAATATCTGTCAATACTAATGCTTAAAAAGTGTATTTTCTAGTTGGTGGTTTCTTTATTGCAGTTGCGACAAAAGTATGATTCCTTTATGAGTGTTTTTTCAGCCACAATTAGTCCATGTCGATAGGTAAGGATCTTATAATTGTTTGTAGGTTAGGTTCGTCACCTTGCATTATGCATTAATAGTTTCTTGATCCATTTTTTCTTATGGTCAACCCCACCAAATTATGACACAAAACCTTCTTTCTATTTAAAAAGTGTCGTAATTTGAGTGGTAGAGCCTACCTTTCATGGGTGCCCTAGTTAGAACCTTGATTTTAGTTTAGTGCCCATGCTAATTATTTTCATTGGATTGGGAGCCCTCTTAGTCCTACCATGAATTTGTGTTGAAGCCACATGACTTCTTCTCAGTCTTCTTCTGGCTTATGCCTACGCAACTCTCACATTTTTTTATGTTTTGAGTTGCATTGACCACATTGAATGCTGCTTCTTGTGATTTTGAGCCTAATGCCTATTTCAATTTTCCTTTTGTTTCTCTCTACCCTCATTCTCTTAAGACAATTTCCTTTGCAATTGTTTCCTTTGTAACCCATAACCCTATATCCCTGGAGGGAGCATACCCAATACTATCCATATCCTTCATAACTTGCTTGCATATTGCATATTGCATAGGTATGTTCCTCACACTTGAAACTGGTTTGGTTTCCCACGACACTCGTTTCCTCCACTATAACATAACATTATTTTATTCCTTTTAATGCTTTAATAATATGAAAAAAGAAAAAAGTTCAAATATTATAAAAAGACAGAGGGGGGAAAGAATTAAGATCTTTGTTTTTGTTGGTAGTTGTCATGAGTCATGTCACCCTTGAACAAAGCACTAAGTTTTGAGTCTGTTACTCAACAAGTTGGGTTTAGTATGGCCTTATGAAGTTGAACCTTGATTTTTGAGTTTTATTATTGCTCTAGTTGGTTACTCTTCCATTCATTATCAAGAGTTCACTGATGCCTCCTGCATCACATAATTTTATCATTGTTCCACTCTATGTCAAATGTTTCCCAAGTAGTCACTGTGTTGTGCTTATGTTCAAGGGATGTTTTATCCCATGTCATCAATTTCTTAGTTGTATCTTGAACGTCCATGTCGATATTCCTAGTTGTCAAAAGTGGTCTCATTATCATCAATATTATTTTTCCTTTTCTCATGTCTGTGTGGAAGGTAAACATTGAATTATCATTGGTGGGTCAACTCTTATCGACTATGACACATTGCTTTGAGAGTTTGAACTAGGGTAGAAAATGGGATCTATTTTCATCATTGATAAGTTACCTTGTTCTCAACAAATGACATTAATCAATGGTCTATGATTGAGTGTTTTCCCTTATTTTTTATGTCAAGACCCTTATTCACAAATTGGGATTCATGCGGTACCTTGGGTTCCATTTTCATCATTGGTGGAATTTCTCACCTCTGTCAGTGGTTTTCATTAGTGGTCATTTCTCAGAGGGTCCCTGCCATGTTTTATTCCATATGGCACATGTAATTAATGGTGCATCCTTGCAATTTTCATATGATTCCTTCCAAATCATTACACTTATGTTCACTCGTGTTGGATGATGGGGGATGCCTTAATTCCCTCCTTCCAATGGATCACTTGCCATCAACTTCAATTCATTTTATCTGGGAATGAGATTTAGGGAGTTCATAGTACCTTGGGGCTTGCAATCATCAGTGGCAGGTTCCCTTGCTATTGATAACGAGACTACATCAATGTCCCTTGATTGATATATTCTACAAGTGTTCGACCTCAACACATATATTCACACTTTCTAGAATGTACTAGTTATATTGTTGTCCATTATCATCATCGATGGGTTGTATCACATATGTTAACAATATGCATTAATGACCAGTAATCAAATGGTGTCTCCCATGTTCGACATCATATCTTTTATTATCATGGAAAAAACTCATACCTTCAGTGGGTTTGGATTCTAAGACTTTGGGCCATCAATAACATCCTCTCATTATGATGTTGCTCAATTTTCACAAGACTGTACCACTCACTTCTATGACATTGGTAATTTCAGGAGGATCAATTGTCCACTTCATTGATCCAGTCATCCTCTTGATGTATTATTGAGACATATCTCCACTGTTTATCTATTTGTGGCTATGATCTATTTGAAATGGATACACTGTGTATCTCTTTTTTGGCCATGCTTACAACTTGTATATATACATCGATCCACTTTGTATATTGTCATGGCCATGATCACTACTTCTTTATTTGCTTCATGGATCCACAATGTATTTTATTTTTCATCCATGCTTATCCAAAACTGAGCATGGGTATTCCCACCTCAGGAAAAGAGTCATTTCATACCTTATCTTTTGTTCCAGGTACTTCCTTGATCTGATGTTTGGTACACTCTACTCGGCCCCAATTAGAAACTTTCTCCACTAGATTATAATGTAATTCGGCCATTAATTTCCCTTCTGACCTCACACATTAGGGGGCATCTATTATAGCATCTTTAGTCACCTTATTTTATCTAAGACACACTCTATTATCCCTACTGCATCATATTCTTGAATTTGGCTAGATATTTCCTTTCCTAATTGTGCAAAATAAGCCTCCTTTGCATATACTCACTACTTTCCTTCACAATAGGGCAAGTACTTGATTGTTCCCTTAAGGAAATGTGCAAGTGCATTCTCAAATGACTAAAAAAATATAAATAATGAAAATTACGTGCTCCTATAGAGATTTTATAGGAAAATCAGTTTCATAACTTCCTACTTCATGTGAGAAACAATCTTAACCATATTTAAACGGTATAAATATGACCTCAAAGGAGGAAATTTTAAACACAACTCTCGTGATATTAGAGCTATCATCCGATCCCAAGCAGTCAAAGCAATTTCCTCGTAGTTTTTATGACCATAATATCCTTGATTTATTCTATCCTCAACATCTTCCATCTCGCACTTTCCAACAAAGATATCTAATACATCCTTGTCTTTCTCTTCTTCGAGTGGAAAGAAACACTAGAGATCGAGTCGTCATGAGTGGGTTGCGTAGGAGGAATCTGGATAGAAGTTACAAGTGATGTCGACAATAGAATTCAGGTATACTTCATTTGTACTACTGCTTTTATTTATAAAATATAGATCTATCCCCCCACCCCCCAGATATTGTCTACTTTCATGCATATGTTTAATTTTTCAGTTTCTAGTGTTGGTTTTGATTTTCTTGACTATAGTTAGTTAGTTAGTTATTGAATAATTTAGTTACATTTGTTGTGTTCGCTTGAGGAATATATTTTTCTTTGTTTGCAGGTTGAGAATCCCATGTAAGAGAAATAAAATTGGAGTGAGGGCATCCCAACATTCCTGTCTCCAACCATCTGATCATAAAGTAAGTCCTCTAACTACCTCAATAGTTATTTATGAATATATTGTAGGCCAAAATAGGAGAAAGAAACAATGTTATCTTTTATTTTCTATTTGTTGTGATTTCACCCTAGTCACAGGTTAGGTTTTTATCTTCTGCAACACCACCATTCATTTTCAAGTCTAACATCCTATGCAAAAAGAGAGGCATAATCGAGCCTAGTCATGTATGCTCTAGAAGATGGTTTTTTTGACCTTGGGAATTCATCCTCTCCAGGCTCTAATTTGATAGCACCATTGATGAGTAATTGAGTTTATATAGACATTCTTGAGCCAAGGTCCCTTCCAACTCTAAATCACCATTTTTCTTCCAATATTCTTTGCATGGATTAACTTGGACAACTGTAGAAGCACCACCAATAGAGAAAATATCTTGACTATGAAGATAATTATGTAGATACAAATAAAATTTATAGTTACTTTTTTCTCCCACCCACTAGTTTGCACCCACTATCATTCTCATGACATCCACAATTCTTCATGCCTTACACAAGGGCTTTAACTCTGTTTCAATCTACACATAGAGAAAAGTTTGATCTTTTCTCATTCTGACTTCAAACGATTCAACTATGAACTCAACCAATCCATAATCACATTTGGGGCATCAATATCTTCGATGATCAATGGTTGATTATGATTCATCTTCTATGATTAGAAGAACCAATCATGCTAAATCCAAACCCTGCACACGCTCATGGAAAATTTGATCTGGATTGTAATAATTTCACACAAAGACACTAATACGACAGAAAAACACCCAATCTCACATTAATACAGAGAGCCCATCAACACATAATTCTATTAATGAATTACTATACACACTTTACATAAGTCCTTCAACCTTCTAGCTTGATTTACATTCAATCGACCACCGTAGGACTTTTGGCCACCTCGGTCCTTCACTCACACTCTAACTCCCCCTCTTTATCTCATTCAGATCACTACTATGCTCCTAGGATTACAACATTTAAGATAAATACTCGAAAACAATAATATGTTTCAAATCTAGAAAATACTCATTCACAATCCTTATGATCCTCTAGATCCATAAAATACTCAAGAGATATAATACATACCCCTAAGATCTCTTTTAAGTCCCCACAACTCTTGAGATCTTCTTTAACAAGACATATCTAATTACAATCATACATTCTCAACCAAATATCAAACCTACACATCCTTCTATAATTCCACGAAAACATAGGAATTTCAAATAATTAAATTCAAGATCCCTAGGTCTAGTCAAATTTTCTTGACTTTAGAGGCTAATGCTCCTGCATCAGAATCCCAAGGAAAAAAATTGTTCATGATATCCTAATCATGAGTTCCATTAGTTGAAGCCCTGTTGGGTTCCATACTTTATGCCATTGTTCACTTGCCTTGATGATTCCTTGTCGTTGTTTGCAACCTTCTAGGATCCTGTTGGAACACTTATATTTTTCCGAATAATCTGGTCATCGAAGGTTGGAGCTGCCTTTTTCCAAGTATTGAGATGATACACCTAAGCCTAAAAAGTCGGATTTCATGATTTCGTATATATCATGGTTATACATATCTGAACCCTTGATATCCCGACACGCGAAGTGGCAAAGTTGGCTTAAGTTTAATCATGGTTTTTTAAACTTTAAACACAGATTATCACCTTTGATACATCATGCTCTCGCATTTCGGGAGTCACACCTCGAACGCCCTTCGAAGGTCCAACACGTGAAGTTGCGAGATTAGTTTAAGTTAAAACTGGTTTATAGCAAGAATAATGTCTTTTAAGCCATATTTAATTACCCCAGAAACAACACATTTGTAACTCCAATCCCTGAAGTCACGATTTTTGTTAATTAATCGTGGTTAATTAAAATATTAAGTCAAATCATAGTTAATCAACCAAATCGCAATATCGCGAATTCGGGGTTCACGGATTCAACGACTAGGAGTAAAATCATCCGATACTACGAACTCTGAAAAAGGGATTAAGGACTAAATGCACTTAATAAAAGGTTGAATTGGATTAATTAACACCTTAAATGACCTTCAACTCATACGACCTACAGACCGAGTTTTAAACATTGTCGCGATCCTCCTGAATCACGAATTATCAAACATTTATGGCATTTATTAAGAAATTTAGTGAGGTGACTGATAGTAAGATCCCATTTTATTTCTAAATCTTTCTATTAAATGATTTAAACATTCTATGAGCAAGGACTCACACAGACTTAAGTGCTCAAAGAGAAAAGGTTTCAGTCATTATCTTAGATTTCTTTCTAATTTGCGTAGAGCCAAGTTCACCAAGATAACCTATGTCTGTGTTTTCATTTTCTGTAACAGGGGATCTAATTGCAAGGTTCTATATCATGGCTCCACGAAAAGCGTCCAAGGCAGCTGTCGAGAGTCCAGGTCAAGGTTTAGATATTATTTTTGATACCTTGCCTAGAAGTATCAATACTGTCAAAACATGGACATATGTCTCTGACATTTTGCAATCTGAGATGATAAATTGTCCAGAAGATTCCAACAATAACGAGAAAGACGACTTGTCCACAAAAAACAAAATCGTCACTCAGTCGGAGATACACAAGATAGCAGCAAGGCCACGGTTCTTTCCCTATTATGATATGATCAGATGGGCGCTGGACCATGTAGACATCTCGACTAGGACAATTTTCAGAGAGCAGAAGGTGGCAATTGAGACATTCAGACCAGAGCATTTATAGGCAATGTATAAATTGTCTCCCACACCAAACCTAACTCACAATGCCAGATTCTTGGAGGATTTCAAATAGAATGAATGCGATCATTTTGGGAAAAGATTATCTGACCTAATCAAAGACTGGGTTTTGCACCCCGCGAAATTCAGAGCCGATACTAATGGAATTTATTCAATCTCATCGTTGGTACCATAATTCATGTATATAAAAATGATGGTTTGCAGACTGTATGGGAAGGAGGACACCTCTCACTTATTTCTCCCATGGGTACCACTTATGCACATAGTAGCAGAGGGATTCTCTTTCAACTGGGCCAAATTATTGTCAGACAGTCTGGCTAGTCGAATTACAAAATATCGAGCATAAAAGGAAAGTGGGAAAGCGTCCTCATTCTTCATGTCCTCTTGCATCATGGATGCTATTTGCTTCATGACACCTTTCCCATTAATGAGTTGGAGCTGGACTCCAACTAATGCAGAGCCTATTCATGTCTACCACTAGAAGCTATGGGAAGATAAATCCAAAGAAGTTTTCTACGAGATTTTCAACTGGGTAATGGTACCAATGCATGTCTCTATCTTCAGCCATCTGCCTCCCAGGATTTCAGATAACATCACGACCAACCTAAGAAGCATGGAATATTGTATATAGAAGAATTTTTTTTGTATATTAGAGTTTTTGGCACCTCTGTCCCCCCATATGGTCTCGCTATTCTTACCTGACAAGCTAGTATGTTGCGAGATCGCCAGGAAAACTGTGCTCAATGGGATAAGCAAGGAGCTCAAAGGATTATCAAAGAAGGTATGGCCACCCTTCCCCATTCAGATTGGTACATATTATTTATTATATTTCGGCCATGCTAAAGCAAAGGCTACGACCTTAGAGGAAATGAAATTGGTGGACATTGAGTTTAAGAAACACGACCCTAATAAAGTTGTGAGTAATCACATGGCGAGTTGTGGGATGAAGAGATAGGAACACGAAGACTCACCTCATGACGAAATATTTCGAGGTGCGAGGTCCTACTCTGAAGTCTTAAGCCGGGTTCAAGCTCCGCTGCTCGGTGATATGGTCGATTTTTATACATTCTAAGAGCACAGGAGAAGTTGCCTACCTAAAGTTTTACAGGGAAGAAACTCACAACCTTCGAGTACACAACAAGTAGAAGATAAAGGTTCAATGGGTGTGAACCCTAGAAAACAAGAGACTCAGGACAAGACAGAGGAAACCAATATCTCGAATCAGGAAGAAGAGATCCCCAACCAAGAAGAAGGAAACCCAGAGATAGTTACCAAGGAAATTGGCATCCCCATTGCGTCCATCATTCCCTTACAATTCATAAAGGGGAACCCTGATACAGAGTGGATATTCAAGGAGGACCTAACACCTATCTCTGTAGAAGAGTTGCCTCCTAATGAGTTCTTCTTCAGTAAGAAAAGGAAGGTTGTGGTGAAGCAAGAAACATACCAAAGAGCGGGTGCAATAGCTAAAAAATACAAAATCCTAGCAGATGGAGAAGCCTTGGAAGAGGAAGAATTCTTTGATGAGATAGCAGGAACATTAGGGGCTTACGCAACAACCAATCAATACTCAGTCGGAACTTTAAGGGCACAGTTGAAACAAAAGAACCTATTGATCAACAAATTGGAGGCTTGGTTAGCAATGACAGAGGCGAATGCCAGGGATGAAGCAAACAAAGGTTTCGAGCAAGCCAGAGTGACTGGTCAATAGGAAATCGAGAGACTTAAATATGATCTTGAGAAGATGCATCATTCGGCACAAATAAGCCAAACGCAGGTGAGTCAACAGGAGGAGCAAATAAAACTGTTGCAGTCTAAATTAATTTTTGTTGAAAACTAGGTCATAGACATAACAACATTCCAATCCCAAGCCATGGAAATATGAAATAAGGTAGAAGTAGCTCAACAAGATCTACTTGCCAAAGTAGAAACCATACAGAATCATTTTAATATGATAAAACATGCATTAAATGATATCTCCTTGAGAGATAGAGAAGTTGCAGCAACTCAGGTTTCTTTTTAGGAAGTTGTTATAGCAACAAAGAAAGAAGAGGTGGCCATCAGTTCCAGGTTGTCTATCCCAGAGCAAACCAAAGGTAACATCTTGTTGAAGGCATGGGAAAATAATATATCCGAGAGTATAAAAAGAGAAAAAGAGATGAGAGATGCTTGTGAAGAGACATTCGGCTCGATAAATAAAAATTTGTTAGATCTCAATAAAGAAAGTAGTGCTGGAACACTGGGAAAAATTAACATAGCCAAACATCTGTTGGATATCAAGGAAAATGGGGAAAAAGGACAAATTGAACTATCCCAGGTAAGTCAGGTCAATATCGCCCAAGTGGATAAATGGTTGATAAGACCAAGCTTGCAATTGTGTTCTATCATCGCCAAAGACCAACAAGTAGGAAAAAGATTGTCACAGTTGGTAAAGAATTGTTACACTTTCGAGGTGAACAGTCAAGATGAACCTTCCAAGATGATAGCCCAGTTACTCAAAAAGTGTGTTATTTGTATCAAGCAAGGGAAAGGGTAGACTTATGGAGGCAAGTAGTGACAGATGTTGATCCCATCCTATTTTTGGAGCTAGAGAACAAGAAAAGAAAACGCCCTACCCACGTGGAGGAAGACAAGAGAAAAGAAAGTGATACGCTTCATTTTCCATTTGTAACCAAAATTTTTAGAATGATTTGAATTCAAAGAATTTTAAAATTTTGTATAAGTATAATTTTGAAAGGGGGTACAAGGGGATTTTTTCCTTTTGGCCGATTGTACCAGAGAATACCTTTTCTCCAGAATTAATACAAGGCAGATCAAAGACTCCTTTTTCCGTTAAGACTGGGTTATGTGTTTCTTCTGTTATTTCGCATTTCACATCATTTCTCATATGTGTGTTTAATGAATGCTTAACTGCAATTTAGTACAACTACTACTGTGGTGTTCATTTATTTCAGTTATCTAAATGTTTACAGTTTTTCCTCTGTATCGGCTATCGACAGGTACAAGACCTGTGAATTGTTTAGATTTCTATATCATATGCTTCATTAGAGTTTTCTCTTGCTCATTTTCTTCTTCTTTCACAAGGTGAGATTCTTCCCTGATTGATGCCTCACATTGTTCAACAGATCTATGTTTTCTCTCACTCCATGCATGTTTTTAAAATTTAACTTAGTTATAGAAAACAACCTTTGGTTTTGTTATGTTATTAATTCGATTTTTGGATTCTTTCTTGTATAATCTAAAGGTGAAACTGCAACCATAACACTTTATAAAAAATATTTTCCTTTATGATTGTCCCTATGACACGACAACCCCACATAGAACCCATTCTCTTACATCAAACCAGCCTCACTTTAAACCTTTTCGATACCATTCTAAAAACCGCTACTACCCGGGGCCAAACTTGAACGATCATGGGTAGCCATTGAACGAGATATAAACATTCAGGAACAATTAGAAGCTAGACCCAGAAAACTCTGAAACCAACCTTAGCTTATTTTCCCAGTTGTTTTCTCCTTTTACATCTTTCACACTTTTTTGGATGCCTAGACTTGGTACTTTATAGCCTTAAGTACAGACTCTGGAACAACATCTTTTTGGCACCATTGCCGGGGATGAAGATACAAAATAATTTTCCCTGGGAGAACGACATTTTCAAGTTTCTATTTTTTGATAGTGAACAAAGAGTGAACACCTTCTAAAGGCTACGTTTTTATTATTCACTTGTCGACTCCACGTTAAGTAAGTTGGCATCCGATCAAAGGAACAACAAACAAAATCTAGATGGTAAACAGACCACGCCTATTCCTGATCCTGAAAAAATACTAAAATCAAGAGGTTCCCTTAAGCCAACTACTGCGGTCTACCAGCTTAGACACACACAACCTAAGACCAAGATCCCACTTGAAGCAGTGAATTTGCAAGGAGATCTCATCGAAACCCTCTCCGAAGAAACAAAGATAGTTGAGGCTGAGACCCTAAACCCAAATTTAGCTTTCCCAAAAATTAAACCTGAAACTCATACGACTACCCCCTACATAAATGAAGGTGAAAATCCCTTGGTAAATCTCCCATCGATTAATACCCCCATAACTCTTCAGTTAGATTTCTCGACCTCACTAAGTCTCTAAGAGTATACCATATACTCGGATTCCACACCTGCGGGTTCCCTTGTTTACATCTCTTGCAAGTAAGAGGAACCAAGCCCCCGTATCCCGTTTCCACCTTTTTCAGTCTTCTTGTTTCCCGAGGAAGCTAAATATTCACTATACATCTTCCAAAATCCTTTGTACAACATACCGGTTTTCTCTCCTAAAGTATCTATGGCTGTGGCTGGAGGAGGAGTGGGAGGCCAAGGGCCACCCCCACCACCCAGGATTTTCGCTAAAGTAGCTGTCAGATACGCTCCTCTGGTACTCCCGGTACCCCTGCATGACCTGCCTGAAAACTATATGAAAAACCTACCTAAGTTTACAGGGGAAGGAGACCTAACCGTGGCTAAACTTATAAATTTATTTGACCAAATCGCAGACATCCTAGGTCTCGAACATGAAGATGTGTATTCATAGTTGTTTGTCCAAAATTTCGAAGGACAGGTGAGAACCTGGTTTCGAAGTTTGCCTGCAGGTTCAATTTTATCCGATGATGCTCTAGAAGATTCTTTTCTTAGACAATGGGGCGAAAGGAAGGACCATTTATACTATCTGATTGAGTTTGGATATCTGAAGAAAAAGGGTTCAGAAACCGTTATGGAATTCATTCAAATATTTAAAAAATTATATAATAAGATCCCCGTCGAAGTTAAATCATCCCAACCAGTAGCCAAGGTAACCTTTGTGGGAGCCTTCGAACCCGATTTCGCACTTTTATTAAGAGAAAGGAGAGGGGCTGACCTGACCTGAATGAAAGATGATGTCATGGAGATTGAGTCAAACATGATGGCTTCTGGTAAAATAAAAACAAAAATAGAAATGGGAAATAGAGAGACCAAACGTTTTAAACAACAAGCGAGACCTTCAGGATCAGGAAGGTCCTCAGATGATAAAATAGATGATATGGCTAGGATAATAAAAGAGATATCAAATAAAATTTTGAGGATGGAGCTATATCAATCCAAAGTAGCTCAATTCGTTAAGAGATATTTCAAAAGAAACCCCAATCCTCAAATTCAACAAAGATAGATTAAAAACGAAGACCAAAAAATTCAAACTTCTTTAAAAGACGAAAATTTTATAGGAGGAAATGACTTGCAAGATTTTGAGGATCTAGGAGAAGACGTTAACAATTTGGGCAATGATTGTGTACAACCTCATATAACCAAGGAATATTATGAGAGGTCTCTGAACAATGAACAAACGTCAAATAAAGATAACAACATAAATAATGCGAATGATTTTGCCTATCAAGGGATGGATGATACTATAATGGTCGAGCTCCAACACAAATACAATCTGAGGCCTAAAAATAAATTTGTGTCAACTACTCAACCAAAGAAAATCCTACCGAGAGGCGAAACATATGAGCCCGTTTTGAAAGACACCGAGATACAAAATACCAAAATAAAGGAGGCTGAGGTCCAAGATGGGAAAATTAAGGTAGCCAGAACGCAGACATTGGAAACAAAACTAACTGAAAATAAAGTGATGCAAACAAATAAGTTAGAAAGGAAGGAAACCGAAGCTTCAACTAAAGAAACATATAGACTCGTGGGAGGTTTCAACATGGAAAATGAGATAAACAAGATAAATATACCAATACCCCTGGTCGAATTGGCAAAGAATCCTATGTACCGAAAGAAAATAACCAAAATGATAATTTTTTCAGATTTAGAAAGTCAGTCTGACATGATAAATTTGGAAGATGATAAGCCTAATATAACTTTCGTCCTGCATTTCGAAGGTGCCAGGGATACTGTCGCCCCTTTCTATATCACACTAAATGTGCAAGATCGTCTGTTGCATAATTGCATGCTAGACTCTGGAGCCTCACATAACATGATGCCCAAGTCTATTATGGACAGACTAGGCCTCGAGATCACTAGGCCTTACAGAGACATGTATTCTTTCGATTCAAGGAGAGTTAAGTGTATGGGTATGATCAAGGATCTAGTGGTAACTCTTGCAAAGGTTCCAGTAAAAAGTGTTCTAATGGATGTAGTTATCACCGATATAACTCCGAAGTATGGTTTTCTCTTATCTAGGTCTTGGGGAGCCAAGCTTGGGGGATCCCTTCAATTAGACATGACCTACGCCACGATTCCTGTTTTTGGCGGACAGTTCAATCGGTTATACAGAGAGACATAGTTAGCATATACAGTAAGTGATCCACATAATCCTAATAATTATCCTGTTTATGTCGCTAATCAAGACCTGGGAAATTGTATTTTATCTTTTGACGATGGTGCAAATAGTTGTATAGAAGAAAATTTTATAGAGGAAAATAAATAAAAAAAGATAGATGAAAATGTGTATAACACTGGGTTTTGGAAAAAAAAATTTGATGGCGCTTCATCATGTGAAGGAGAAGGTGCATGAGTACTTTTTGTAGAACCTAAAAATGAATTTGTTATCCCCTTTTCTTACAGACTACAGTGGGACATAGACTACACAGATAATTTATGTGAGTATGAAGCCCTGGTCTTGGGACTAGAAGTTGCCAAGAAGATGAACATAAACAAATTGGAAGTCTATGGAGATGCAAAGTTGATTGTGAAGCAGATAAATTGTCAGTACCATGCCAAACACCCGAGATTAAGATCTTACTGAAATTGCGCCTGGAATCTAATGGAATTTTTTTTCTCATCAGTAAATGTTCATTACATTCCACGTGCAAAAAACCTAAAAGCCGATTCATTAGCCAAGGAAGCCTCAAATTTCACACCTCCTACAAATTTCAAAATAAATTCTTCGAGGTGAGGCACAAACCCTCCATACCGAATAATATACAACACTGACAGGTCTTCGAAGATGACAAACAGATCAAAAAATTCCTTGAAATGGTGGACAATTTCGCTGAAACTGACATTGACCAAGAAAACCAAAACGACCATACTTGGATCATAAAAGAAGGGGAGGACCCTCAAGAGTTCCAAGAAAAGATCGCAAATCATCGCATGTTAGTATTAAAAAACAATCAGATTCTGAAAGGAATAATCCCTCTAGAAAGATTGTTTTACCAAAATGACATGCCCCTAAAATCTACTTTACAACTTCAACTAGAAGAAGTTAAAGATTGTGACATAGGGACCAAAGAGGAGCCTAGAATAGTAAGCATATCAAAATATCTCCCCTCTGAGATGAAAGGTAAGTATGCAGATTTACTCCAACAGTATAAAGACGTGTTCGCTTGGTCTTACGATAAGCTGAGAACTTATGACACCACTGTGATCGAACACAACATACCTTTGAAGCCTGGTGTTAAACCTTTCAGACAAAAACTCAGGCAAATCAATCCCATTTTATTGCCCGTGGTTGAAAACAAAGTCAAAAATCTTTTGGACACAAAAATAATTGTGCCATTGACATACTCTGACTGGGTAGCTAACCTGGTCCCGGTTAGGAAGAAGAGTGGAGAGATCAGACTGTGTGTAGATTTTATAAATCTAAAGAAATCCTCCCTCAAAGACAATTATCCGCTTCCCAAAATGGATCATGTTTTGGAGAAGGTGGTTGGGGAAAATAGAATGTCAATGATCGATGGGTTTTTGGTTATAATCAAATCACTGTCAGTGAGCACGATAAAGAGAAAACAACCTTCACCACCCCTTGGGACACATTTATGTATGAAAAAATGCCTTTTGGTTTAATGAATGCAGGCACTACCTTCCAACATTCTATGGATATCGCTTTCATCGGCGAGAGAGATAAATTCATGGTCATTTACGTTGATGATCTGATTGTTTTTTCTAAATCCGATGAAGATCAGGTGATACATCTCAAGAAAACGTTCGAGAAATGATGAAAATTTGGTTTGTCCTTAAACCCCAAGAAGTTTGACTTTGCAATGTAAGAAGGTAAACTCCCGGGCCATATTGTGTGTCGAGGAGAAATTAAAATCGATCCTAAAAGGGTCGAAGCTATAGACACTATAAATATCCCTAGAAATGTAAAAGAAATTCAATCATTTTTAGGAAAAATAATTTTTTTGAGGAGATTTATCCCAAATTTTGCTGAAATCGTAAAATTGATCACAGATATGTTGAAGAAGAACAACGAATTCAAATGGACAGCAGAAGCCAAGGCGTCGTTTTCATGTATCAAGAAATTTATAAGCGAAGCACCCGTGCTGGCCAACCCTGATTATCTCAAAGAGTTTCTGATTTTCTCATTCGCCTCCGAACACACGATCGCGACAGTACTCCTCCAGAAGAATGAAGAGGGTTTTGAGCATCCGATAACATTCTTTAGTAAGAGCCTTAGGGATGCATAATTGAAATATGATATAATGGAAAAGCAAGCATATGCTATGGTAAAGGCACTGAAGGATTTCAGAGCCTACATGTTACACTCCAAGGTAATTGTGCCCACCAGTTCTGTAAAAGATATATTGGTGCAGCCCGACAATGACGGGAAGAGGGGTCGGTGGCTCGCTAAAATTCAAGAATTTGATCTAGAGGTCAAACCGACCAAGCTCGTAAAAGGACAGGGCTTGGCTAATCTTATAGCTGAATCAAATTCCATAGCACTCGGAATAAATAACCTGCAAGAATATGAAGGATGTGTGGACATAGATGAATTCGATGACCAAATAGCTCTGACCAGAATCAAAGAGAAGTTTGCCTTGTCAGGTTGGTATAAAGACATAGTTTTGTACCTTATGACCCTGAATTGCCCGAGTGATTTATCTCCATCTAAATCTAGGACACTGAAGTTACATGCGGTAAAGTACTCTATATCCGAAAACCAATTGTTTTGGAAAGACCCTCTAGGTTTCCTATTGGTTTGTTTGGTAGAATCAGAAACAGAAAAGGTCATAAACGAATTTCACGAAGGAGTATGCGGAGGAAATCACACGTGGAGAGAAACAACTTATAAAATCCTGAGGGCAGGATATTACTGCCCTAAACTCTTCTCAGATGTCAATACCAAAGTCAGAGCCTGTAAATCTTGCCAATTGTTCGCAGGCAAGCAGAAACTCCCGACATTACCTTTGGGTCCAATTAAAACGGATGCCCTGTTTCAACAACGGGGGTTGGATTTTATAGGCAAAATTAACCCACATTCTAGCGATTAACATAGATGGATCCTGACCGCTATATATTATTTCACCAAATCGGTGCAAGCTATTCCAACCAGAAGAGCGACAGATTCGGTGGTGATAGATTTGCTGGAAGAGAACATACTATCTAGATTCGGCTGTCCCAGAAAAATAGTTACATACAACGCCCATGCATTCAAATCTATGGCGATGGTCAGCTTTTGCCAAAAATAAAATATTATATTGGGCCATTCTACAACATACTACCCCAAGGCAATGGGCTCGCCGAGTCATCAAATAAAATCCTAATTACCATAATTAAGAAAGTGTTGAATGAAAACAAAAAATATTGGCATGTGCATTTGAAGTACGCCTTGTGGGCAAATCAAATAGGCACCAAGAAATCAATTGGCACTTCTCCTTTTCAAATGGTATACGGGACCGACATAGTGCTACCCATAAATCTGGCCCTACCCATGATGAAACTTTGGCAGGATGAAAAAGAAGAACCAAATCCCATCACAAGAAGGATAAATCAGTGGATTGAAGTTCATCATAACATAATGGAGGTAGATGAAAGGCTTCAGAGGTATCAAGACAATATGAAAGCATTGTTCGATCATAAGGCTAAAGACAGGTAATTCCTCCCTAGTGATTTAATTTTAAAATGGGATGCTAGAAGGGAAGACTCGACAAAACATGGAAAATTTGACCATATCTGATATGGTCCATTCAAAGTCACATCTTCTGAAGGGAAGAACTCATTTCTGTTAGAAAATTTGGACGGTAAAACCCTTAACGCCCCCATCAACGGGTGCTATTTGAAGCACTATATGCAATAAATAACTTCCAAATTTCCACTGTATATACCGGTTTGTGTTTCTGTTTTATAGTTGTTCGGTAAGTTTTATTTTATTTTTCATCGCAAATAAAATAGGCTAGTGATAAGAATTTTTCAACACATTGAATTCCCTAAATTTTAAAATCTTGACGCTCTTTGTGTTGCTTTCTTACAGGATTCCAGTTTACATCCCAAACATCATAAAGAGGAAAACAAACGGTCATGTATTGGGAAATCTATATGCCCGAAACAGGTGATAAAAGATAATTTACTAAGATGAGAACAAAATGGTAAGGCAAAGGTATGAATCCCCCAAATATTTAGATTGCAAATGAAGGTCACCTAAGTGTAATAACAGGCTCATGAGTATGAAATTTTTCACTCGATGGATTATCAAAAGAGTAACTTTTTACTGTGGATTCTAAAAAGCCCCCCTGGATAAGATAAAATAATCAAAATAAAACAGAAGAAGTGAAGCATCCTAAAAAAGAAAAAGGTTCCAGGAGTCAGGATTGTGTTATAACACCTGTGCTTACAAAATCCAAAACCATCTTTGCCGCTCTGTCCCAAATCTTTGATTCTTTCCCCTTGAATCTTGATATCTTCCCGTGGTTTTCACAGAAGGAAAAGAGGTTTCATTTTAGCTTTGAAAGTCAACAAACGTTTTTTCTAAACGCCAGCAAAAGGGGTGGCAAGTTCTTGCAAACCCTCAGCTCTCACTGAACTTAGATATGCTTAGGCTAATCCTAGCTCCCTTCATTTTTTTTCAACAGGTTTTGACGATTAGTCTTTCTCAAAAGAAGGCCCTTGGAAATAAACTCTCCCGTAAAGCTTTCCTACTGACTAAGATGTTTAGAAGGCCCAAGGAAAACTGATCCAGAGTGATCAAAGTGAGTTAACAGACCTCAACTACAAAATTATATTCAGATACTACCCCTGGTATACTTTCTACTAATTGATTGCCCCCACTTCATGGCAAAGGAAAATATAAGACATATGGTGAAAGGAAATTGATTTTTTTTTTTATTTCCCCCATCTAGTCTAAAAAGAGATGATGAAAGGAAATTCATAAAATGATTGTCCTCATCTCAGCATTTAAATGCAAAGTTACACCATGAAGTGGTGAAAGGAAATTCAATAAAGGGAATCGAACAACTTCACTAGGGTACTGAACAGGCTCACTGGAAGTGAAGCAATGTCTAAAATATCTATAAGGCTGTTACACATGAATTGTACCGCGCTCTGGTAATTAGTTTTCTTTGAAAACCTGATCTACATCCCAGGTGCATGCAAGACTCCCTGATTAAAAACGTTGAAGTTACTTCACCTTGATGCAAGAAAAATCAACAGAACCTGTTCAAATTTCCAAGGTCATTTGGATCATTTTGAGCATACCCGATTTCAGTTTTAGGGAAGAGGAAATATTCAAATGGGCCAACCTTGAGGTAAGAAAGTGATTAAGTTTCGAAAGATTTCAGAGGTAAGGATGAAACCCCCTTTTTTCCTCTATATCCTCTTTTCGAATGAGTTTCACAAAAGCCAACTAATGACTCCATTTACCCAATAAAGGCACTTGGTCTACTATTCTTCTCGTCTCGCAAGGAGACGAGATCCCTAGTTGGAGCCTATGTTGGAACACTTGTATTTTTTCGAATAATATGGTCATCAAAGGTTGGAGCCGCCTTTTTCTAAGTATTGAGACGATACACCTAACCCTAAAAAGTCAGATTTCGTGATTTCGTATATATCATGGTTATACATATCTAAACCCTCGATATCCCAACATGCGAAGTGGCGAAGTTGGCTTAAGTTTAATCACATTTTTTTAACCTTTAAACACAGATTATCACCTTTGATACATCATGCTCTCGCATTTAAGGAATCACACCTCAAATGCCCTTCGAAGGTCCAACACGGGAAGTTGCGATATTAGTTTAAGTTAAAACTAGTTTATAGCAAGAATACTGACTTTTAAGCCATATTTAATCTTCATCGCGACTTGGCGGTTGTTACCCCAGAAACAACACATTTGTAACTTCGATCCCCAAAGTCGTGATTTTCGTTAATTAATTGTGGTTAATTAAAATCTTAAGTCAAATCACAATTAATCAACCAAATCGCAATATCGCGAATTCAGTGTTCGCGGATTCAACAACTAGGAGTAAAATCATCCGATACTGTGAACTCCAAAAAAGAGATTAAGGAATAAACACACTTAATAAAAGGTTGATCTGGATTAATTAACACCTTAAACGACCTTCAACCTGTATGGCATACAGACCAAGTTTTAAACGCTACCGCGATCCTCCCGAATCGTGAATTATCAAACATTTATGCCATTTATTAAGAAATTTAGTGAGGTGACTGATAGTAAGATCCCGTTTTATTTCTAAATATTTATATTAAATTATTTAAATGTTCTGTCAGCAAGGACTCACATAGAATTAAGTTCTCAAAGTGAAAAGGTTTCAGTCATTATCTTATAATTCTTTCTAATTTGCGCAGAGCCAAGTTCACCAAGATAACCTCTGTCTGTGTTTTCATTTCCTGTAACAGGGGCTCTAATTGCAAGGTTCTATATCATGGCTCCACTTAAAGCATCCAAGGAAGTTGTCGAGAGTCTAGGTCAAGGTTCAAATATTATTTCTGATACCTCTCCTAGAAGTATCAATACTGTCAAAACATGGACGTATGTCTTCGACATTTTGCAATCCGAGCTGATAAATTGTCTAGATGATTCCAGCAACAACGAGAAAGATGAATTGTCCACCAAATACAAAATTTTCGCTCATTCGGAGATGCACAAGATAGAAGCAAGGCCACAAATTTTTCCCTATTAATATATGATCAGATGGGTGTTGGACCATGTAGACATCTCGACTAGGACAATTTTCAGCAAGCAGAAGTTGTCAATTGGGACATTTAGACTAGAGAATTTACAGGCAATGTATAAATTGTCTCCCACACCAAAGCTTACTCACAATGTTGGATTCTTGGAGGATTTCAAAAATAAGGAATGCGAGCAGTTTGGGAAAAGATTATCTGATCTAATCAAATACTGGGTTTCACACCTTGCGAAATTCAGTGCCGATACTAATGGAATTTATTCAATCTCATCGTTGGTACCACAATTCATGTATATAGCAATGATGGTTTGTAGAATTTATGGGAAGGAGGACACCTCTCACTTATTTCTCCCATGGGTACCACTTATGCGCATAGTAGCAGAGGGATTCTCTTTCGACTGGGCCAAATTGTTGTCAGATAGTCTGGCCAGTCGAATTATAGAATATTGAGCACAAAAGGCAAGAGGGAAAGTGTCCTCATTCTTCATGTCCGATTACATCATGGACGTTATTTCCTTCATGACACCTTTCCCATTAATGAGTTGGAGCTGTACTCCAACTAATGCAGAGTGTATTCTTGTCTACCACTCAAAGCTCTGGGAAGATAAAGCCAAAGAATTCTTCTACGAGATTTTCAATTGGGTAACGGTACCAATGCATGTCTCTATCTTCGGCCATCCGCCTCCCAGGATTTCAGATAACATCACGACCAACCTGAGAAGCATGGCAGATTGGTATATAGAAGCATAATTTTCGTATATTAGAGTTTTTGGCACCTCTGTCCCCCCATATGCTCTGCCACTATTCTTACCAGAAAAGATAGTATGTCGCAATATCACCAGGAAAAATGTGCTTGATGGGATAAGAAAGGAGCTCAAAGGAGTAGCGAAGAAGGTATGGACGCCCTTCCCCATTCAGATTGGTACATATTTTTTATTAGATTTCGGCCATGCCAAAGCGGAGGGTACGACCTTGGAGGAAATGAAATTGGTGGACATTGAGTTTAAGAAACATGACCCTAATAAGGTTGTGAGTAATCACATGGCGAGCTATGGGATGAAGAGATACAAACACAAAGACTCACCTCATGATGAAATATTCTGAGGTGCGAGGTCCTACTCCAAAGTCTTAAGCCAAGTTCAAGCTCTGCTGCCTGGTGATATGGTCGATTTTTATACATTCCAAGAGCACAGGAGAATTTTCCTCCCTAAAGTTTTACAGGGCAGAAACTCACAACCTCCGAGTACACAACAAGCAGAAGATAAAGGTTCAACGGGTGAGAACCCTAGAAAACAAGAGACTTAGGACAAGACAGAGGAAACCAAGATCTCGAATCAGGAAGAAGAGATCCCCAACCAAGAAGAAGGAAACCCAAAGATAGTTACCAAGGAAATCGACAGCCGCATTGCATCCATCACTCCCTTACAATTCACAAAGGAGAACCCTGATACAAAGTGGATATTCAAGGAGGACCTGACACTTATCTCTGTAGAAGAGTTTCTTCCTAATGAGTTCTTCTTTAGTAAGAAAAGATAGGTTGTGGTGAAGCAAGAAACATACCAAAGAGCGGGCACAGTAGCTAAAAAATACAAAATCCTAGCAGATGGAGAAGCCATGGAAGAGGAATAATTCATCGATGAGATAGGAGGAACATTAGGGGCTTACGCAACAACCAACCAATATTCAGTTAGAACTTTGAGGGCACAATTGAAACAAAAGAACCTATTGATAAGCATATTGGAGGCTCAGTTAGCAACGATAGAGGTGAATGCCAGGGATGAAGAAAACAAAGGTTTCGAGCAAGCTAGAGTGAATGATCAACAGGAAATCGAGAGACTTAAATCCGACCTTGAGCAGATGCATCAATCATCACAAATAAGCCAAATGTAGGTGAGTCAACAAGAGGAGCAATTAAAACTGCTGCAGTCTAAATTAATTTCTGTTGAAAACCAGGTCATAGACATAACAACATTCCAATCCCAAGCCACGGAAATATGAAATAAGGTAGAAGTAGCTCAACAGGATCTACTTGCCAAAGCAGAAACCATACAAAATCATTTTCATATGATAGAAAAAGCATTAAAGGATATCTCCCTGAGAGAAAGAGAAGCTGCAACATCTCGGGTTGCTTTCCAAGAAGCTGTTATAGCAACAACAAAAGAAGAGGTGGCCACCAATTCAAGGTTTTCTATCCCAGATAAAACCAAAGGTACCATCTTGCTGAAGGCATGGGAAAATAATATATAAAACACTTTTCACTTGGAACTTCAATAGGTTTGAGCGATCAATTTTTTAAACTACCATACAAACACATCTAGTAGTATTAAACATCATGTGCTTCTAAAAATATATCTCAATGTAATATTTCATAGAACTTAAAATCTTTATGAGAGATTCATGTTCTTTTATGCTTTTCATTGAAGATATTATAACTTGTGTTTGTTAGAATCTATCTAGATGGTGAAAGGGGAAATTAATGAGGTTTTGATATCTAATTTTGATATTAGGGATGGTTAAAGGGGAAATCAATGAGGTTTTGATATCCAATTTTGAGATTGGGGGATGGTTAAAGGGGAAATTAATGAGGTTTTGATATCTAGGAGGTTTTGGTTAGAACTTCTACTTGTTGGAAATCTTGAAAAGTTAGAGTGGACTAATGCTGTTTTTTTTGTAATTATGTTTCACTAATCATATAAATGAGATTAATAATTTATCACTAGGTGTCCACTGGACATATGTAGAATCAAGTTCTTACTCTAGAAAACCCAAGCTCCTTAAAATCTTACTTTAACAACTATTAACAACTTTACTTGTAAAATAGATCAATAAACACTATTGCCAAAACAAATATTGAAAAAAAGATTCACTTGAAATAACATGTTCTTCTTACCTATGTTATTGGTAAGGAAGACCAAACACTTGAAATCTTCATATTCTTTTGCAAGAATTATTTATTGTCCTCTATAATTATTAACACTAAAAAAAATTGAGAAAAAATTTCATATCTAAAAAAAATAAGAATGGTAAAACTATTTTCTTTAATAAATAAATAATAACTTAGATAATATATTTCATTGATATTTCATAAGCTGCAATTAGATAACCTACAGAACCCATTGCAAAATCATGTCTCTCCTTTACTTCTCATACATGTCCAAATAAAAAGAAAACAAACATGGTTAAGAGTCTAATCATATAATGTGTAGTGTTCTTTTTTATTTTTGGCTTTTGCAAAACCATTACTTTTCCGCATGCTAGTAATCGTCTTCTCACTTTACAAATATCTATTTTATTTATTGAGGAAGAGTTAATAATATCATTACTTTCTATATTGTATGAAGTGAGCATGACTCACTAATTTATATTTCATTAAAATTAATGATTATGTTGTTAGTAATATATTAATAATTGGGATTAGTCATGAGAAGAGTATTGATGTATATTTGTTAAAAATAAGTATAAAAGAGTTAAATTGGAATTAACATTGCCACCACTATTTACCATTTCCTTTCTAGTTCTACATTTTTATTCTTAAAAATTAAATATTTATATGTTATAAGAGTAATTCTTCTATTGGATGCTATATTAATGATCCTTACTTGGTGATTGATGATTGATGAGTAACATTTTATTTTAAATTTCTTTTACAAAAGAAATTGTTTAGTATCATTTTATGAAAGACTAAATAGTTATTGAAGAGCCATAAAAGTTTCAAATTTGATTTATGATCCACATGTCATCATTAAATAGTTCTTGAAGAGCCATAAATGCTTCAAATTTGATCTATGGTCCACATGTCATCATTAAATAGTTCTTAAAGAGCCATAAAAACTTCAAATTTGATCTCTAGTCCACATGCCATCCTTTTATGAGTTGACTTGGAAGTTGTCTCTATGCCTCAAACTCTCCCTCCAAACCTCTTTCCATGAAACTTCATCCCATCCTTTTAAGAGTTGAACATGGAAATTCTCTCTCTATTTTGATGTCCACTTCAAACTCTCCATCCAAGTCTCCATCCATGAAAACATCTCATTTGCAGGGTTTAAATAGAGTTTATGTCGTGTTGTTTCTTCTTTCTTGCTTTTGAAAAACCATTAATTTCCACATACTAGTAATTGCTTTTTTCTTAACAAATCATTATCTCAATGAGGAAGAGTTAATAATATCATTGCTTTACAGGACATATGAAGTGAGGAAGAGTCAATAATCTCTCTCTCATTGAAATCAATGATAATGTTGTCAATGCTATCATAATTAACCATTATAGATCCATTAAGCATTGAAAGTGATAAAAGAACAATTGAGATGCAAATCTATGGGTGCTTAAAAGATTCCAACTTAAAGATGGATCCATGTTGGTTCTACACACACACCTTGCATGGGATAGGCAAATGAGACATATGCTAAATGGGATTGTCATTACAATCCTTTCAATGTTTCTCTTGGTGCAAAAATTATGATGAGTGGCCCTAGGAGTACCAATGCACATTTGTGGAAAATAAGCATAAAATAGTTGCTAATGGAATTGACATTACCATTACCACTTACCATTTCCTCTCTAGTTCTATGTTTTTATTCTCAAAATCTAAGTATTAACAAGTTATAAGAGCGATTGTCTTTCTATTGCAATAGGATAAGGATCAACAACAAGGCTCAAAGCCATTACAATAATATAATAGTTAAGATCCCAACATATCACTAATTAAAACTAGGTGAAAAAAATAACCACCATTCTTAAAACCCAATTAACATGATATAAAATAATCATTGATGATTGAAAATTTTTCTTAAAAAAATTATTTAATTTTCTTCTATAAATAATCATCTTAAAAAACAATAAAAACACTATAAAAACTCCAAATTTAATCCAAATCCAATCCTTTTTAACACTTGGACATGAAAATTGTCTCTCTTTCCCATGTCCACTTCAAATTCCCATCCGAGCCTCCTTCCATGAAACTTCATCCCATCCTCTTAAGAGCTGGTAATGGAAGTTGTCTCTTTCCATGAAACTTCCTCCTCTTGCACGGATCCACTCCAAGATCCACAACCCCATCGTACCGTCTTTCCATGAAACTTCCTTCTGTGTGGACTCCTCACTTCTGTACTTATCCCGTCAAGCTCATAAATCCTGCAACGAGTGAATGAACGTAGCATATTGCAAAATCAGGACCTAATTTCACTTCCATTTGTGTACGTTATAACCATAACCCTCCACGTACCAAAAGAGTGCAACCGTCCCATCCTTTTAAAGAGTGGAAGTTGTGTGTCTATTTCGATTTACAGTCAAAGGTAGAGACTCTTTTCGATCAACAATAACCAGTCTGTTGTTCATCATTCAATGCTGTGGTTGTTGATGTATATATCGTTGGATTACCTTGATATATACTCGAATATATTTGATAGTGTATCTTGTTCACTGACTTTTATATATAAAGCTTTTACTCTTTTATACTGATCTGTGTACTCTATTAATTAGATTAGGTTTGAAATAGGTTGATTGATATGCACAGTGCATTAAGTTAATGATATAGACAATGTGTTTTTCCATCCTGTCTCTTAAATCTTAGATTTAAGAGAATAATGTAATATCTGATGAACAGAAAAACATAATCCATCCTAATCATTAACTTAGTACATAATGAAATAATTTTCTATGAAATAATGTTGCACAATAACTTCATAACTGACCAATAATTTCTTCAACCTACAACTGCAACGACGTGACCTGATTCGACTGTATATACCTATGACAATATACATAATAAAATGCCAACGTATTTGATAAGCTTATAAACGATTCAGATCATTCCAGGAGAGACATAAAGTATGTAGGGTACATACTTTATGTCTCTCCTGGTACATAAAGTATGTAGGGTACCATTTAGTCCTTTCGGAACGACAGTCCTGCACATCTTCCTTTCGTTGGCACATCAGAGTAAATCAATTAGTTTTGTCAACACCGGGTTGACAAGGAACCAGCAATATCTACTTAAAATGGAATCAACAATATTTATCTTTTTTTTGAATTTTTTTTGGCAGGTTTTTGCTTGTTTTTAAATTTCTTGTCAATCCAGAATTTTGATTCATTTTTTGAGCATCTGGGTTGATTTAAAATGGGGTAAAATCATTGAGACAAAGTTTTAAAATGCATGGAACTTTAATCCATGCGAAACTCAGACTACCCAATTAACCTACTCCAGCTAAAATTATGTCCTCCAACAACTGAACTCACAACTCAGTGGAGAAATGAAAAACAATGGTCCACTTAATGAAATAACTGCTATTTTTTTATTATGCATTATTACATTATTTTTATTATATTTATGTAAATATTTTATTTATGAATGATAAAAAATATGTATTTTTTTCTCTATTCAATTTTAAAGAGATAAGATGTTATCTAAACATTCTATGTTTTGTATTTTTTCATCTGAATTGGATCATATAATTTTGAGAGAAATTACAATTTCATATTAAAAAATTACAATTTCATATTATTTAAATTATATTTCTGAAAATACATAAATGAATTCAACTTATGTATAAATTTAACAGTCAAATTATTATGCAACAGATCATTTAACAATTATAAATGAAACATTTTTTTTAAATCTCATAAATGAAACATTTATTTTTAAAACTCATTTACATGAACAAGTTAAAAAAAAATTATATATATTTTTAAAAATAAAGTTATGTCACTTTTGCTTTTAGGAGGAAGTTGCAAGGAAGCACAGATGCAGGGACTTTTTAAAATAGAGTTATGTAAATTATATTTCTTTTAAAAATAAAATAAGTCCAATTTTTTTTTAGAGAATAAAGAAAGATTATTAGATTAAAAAAAAATAGTAAAATGTATGAAATAAAAAAATAACAAAATTAATTTTTTTTTTTTTTCCTTTTCCTTTAAGTTAAATTTAAAGAGAAATATTATAATAAGATTATTTCATTATTATAGTTTTTAATAATAATAATAATAATAATAATTTATTTTTAAGGTCACGGCCAAACCAACACACCAAATTGGTGTATGAAACCCTCTTGTTTGTGGGACAAGGGATCCCCCTCTGCCCAGCGATTTGATTGGTAAAGTCTACGAAGGTATACATACCCTACCCCCTCTGGATTTGAACCTATGACCTCTTAAGAGGAAACACATGTTCTTAACCATTAAGCCCACTTTATTGAAAAAACAATAAAGTTTCCTCTTTAATTTTATTTTATTTTTATTTACTCATAAATTAAAAAAAAAGTTATTTTTATTTTTATAATTTATATAAAAAAAAATTATATAAGTGTTTTTTTGGATGTCTCAATTATATATACATATTTAAGAATTTAAGTATTTCTATATATACATATTTAAGAATTTAAGTATTCATATTAAATAATTGTATGCTCTTTTATAAGAAATTGTATATGGACTCTTACATAATGATCCTATAAAGTTATATACATTTTAATAATATTAAATTTCAGTTTCATATGTGGAATTATTATCGGATTGTAATTTAATTTCTTATCTATAAAATATTAATTTACAAATATATTTTTTTAGAATCATATTTTTTTTATAAATAAAATAAATCCAATATTGTTCATTTAAGTTTTTGTGGTGAGAAATATGTTCAGAATTTGTTGGAAGATCCAGCCTTTATTAAATAGTGATGAGGCGGGTGAAAGAACTACGTTTGGCTGAGTGAAACCCTCATTTTTAGGAGAAAATTCGTTTGGCTGAGTGAAACCCTCGTTTTTAGAAGAAAATTAGGGTTGACCAGAGGTTTTAGTAAAAAATAATATTAATTTTATGTTGATTAAGGGCTAGATTAAGGTTAAATTAATGATGAAACCCTAGTATTGAGGAAGTTCATAAAATCTTAAGTTAATGTTAGTTTTTGTCAATATTAATGCTATGTTAATTATAGGTTAAAAT
>JASDQU010738171.1:104847-122683 GCA_032191745.1 Picea mariana
TAAAATAAAGAGGTAAATCCTAGGTTTGAGGAATTTAGTGTTATTAATATTAATCTTAAGTTGGTTTGACAAATTATAAGCTAATTTTAGGTTTAAATTATTAATATTAAATTATATTATGTTCAAAAAGGCTAGATTTAACTATATGGTATATGGTGTTAATTATGGGTTAAAACAAGGTTAATAAAATAGGTTCAAATTATTAAGGCTAAATTATTTTATGTTCAAAAAAGGCTAAATTTAGGGTTGACTGAAAGATGAATTAGAATTAGTTTAATTTTTCAATGGTATTATTAAGGTAACGTTAGTTTAATAGTAAAAAGTAATACTAATAATGTTAATAAAGTAAGTCAAGGGGAATAAAAGGGGCATTAATACTATTAATGATGTTAATAGGTTTTATTAATATCATATCACTGGTAGAAGATTACACGCAGAAACCATTTAGGTTGGTATTAGGTATTATGTTGGTTAAGGTTACGTTAGTTTAATAGTATTAAGTCAAATGGGTTATTAGGTTTTTTAAGGTCGGTTTAGAAGGTTAGGTTTAAGTCAAGAAAAATAGGGTGTTAATCATATTAAAATAAGTTAATGTTAATAAGAAGGTTGGCATTAATACTATTAACCTTCTTGTTAATTATAGGTTTTATTAATATCATATTAGTGGTAAAAGATTAAACGCAGGAATCACTTAGGTTGGTATTAGAATGGGTCTGATTTTCCATTGGTTAAGGTTACGTTAGTTTAAAAGTAAAAAGGTAATAATAAAAGTGTTATTAAAGTAAGACGACAAGAGAAAGGTTTAAGGTCGGTTTCGAAGATAAGGTTAAGTCAAGAACGGTTGTAAGTACTAGAGTTAAGAGTGTAAGGTTTAATAATGTTTTCTTTCCCGAATGAGCGGGATCCAACTGTCACTAATCTCTAGGCCATTGTCCCTATTTAGGTTCCAATATGGGTATGACTATTAATACTGATAAGACTAAGGTCATGATTATTAAATCCAATAAGATCCCTTATGATACCTTTGTATACGACAACAACAACTTGGAGGAAGTGACTTCATACAAATATCTTGGAATTGATATTCACCACAAGCTCAATTGGAATTATAGCATTGAGAAAAGAATTATTGGGGGATGGAAAGCTTATTATGGACTTGAAAACAATTGTAAATCAGCTGATCTTTGGAGTTGGGATAAGAAGAAACTCCTCTTTGAGAATCTTTTTACACTTGTTATTCTTTATGGATGTGAAGTCTGGGGCTGTAGTATCTCTCGTGAATCCTGGAGAAAGATAGAGCAAATACAAAAGAATTTTATAACCTATAATATCAAAATTAAAGGAAATACGCCCTATCCCATTCTCCTCGTAGAAACAAGCCTCTCCCCCATTGAGAGCATGGTTATGACTAGATACCTAATGTATAAAAAAAAGTTAAACAACATGGAAGATAAGAGGCTACCTAAAATTGCTTCAAAATCAAGTCATAACCACCATCGACTCAAGCAAGGATGGCATAAAGACGCCCGTTCTTGGCTAAACTATTGGGGAATCATGGAAGAAACCATTTTGCAGAATAAAGATACTATTAAAAAAAAAGTCAAATCAAAATTTAAGGAAAAAATGTGGTGTGATAAAGAGTTAGAGGAAAAAAGAAAATTAAGGTATTATAAAGATGTAATCAACCCTAATCTAGAAGATCAAAATTATCTATCTGTTTTTCCAAGTGTAAAGAAAAAAATAAGCATTGCTAAGATAAGAACAAATTCTCACGAGCTCCATAGTGAATTTGGGCGTTGGTCAGTTCTTAAAACGCCATGGGATGAAAGAGTGTGTCACCTTTGTGACACTAAGAAGGTTGAAGATGAAAAACACTTTCTCTTAGATTGTCTAGCCTATACCCATATTAGATCTCATTTTCAAAATATTGATCACACTACCAACCTTCCTAACATCTTAACTCAACAAAAATATGGTGATCTTGGAAAGCTTCTCTTAATGCTTTTCGAGCACAGAAACAAAATTCTAAAAATCACAAGTAATCACTTACCCTCTTAAGGTACGATGTACCAATTAAGTCTTAGTGGACGTTAATCATCATCATCATCAAATTAAAACATATATATTTTTATTATGCACTGCATAATTGCCTCATGAATTCTGGAGCTTCTCACAACCTTATGCCCAAAATAGTCATGGAAGAATTGGCACTGGAAGTGACAAAGGCTTACCACGATTTGTACTCTTTCGATTAAAGGAGGTTGCAATGCCTTAGAGTCATCAAAGACTTGGTGGTCTCTTTATTTCAGTTGCCAATGAAGACTATGGTCATGGACATTGTAGTAGCTGATGTTCCCCCCAAGTTCGACATGTTGTTGTCAAGATCTTGGATTAGAAAACTTGGAGGAACATTACAGATGGACCTCACATATGCCACCATTCCAGTCTTTGGAGGGGAACATAGGAGGTTGTACAGAGAAGCTCAGTTGGCTTACATTGTCAGTGAAGAAGCAGAACCCAATAATCACCCCATCTTTGCACTTGACACTGATTTGTGGTCTAGTTTATTGCAGATCACTGAGACTCCTGAAGCCCCTTTTCAAATTAGAAAGCAACCCATATTTAATCATGAGACACCTCCTCCAACCACCTCTGTTTGGAAAATGTTCTTCGATGGAGCTTCTTCTAGTGAAGGCGTTGGCGCTAGAGTGGTTCTTGTGTCCCCTTGGAAGGAAACCATATCCCTGTCATACAAGCTAGAATTTGAAGCTACCAATAATGTGGCAGAATATGAAGCTCTTGTTCTAGGTATGAGGGTTGTAAAAGAAATAGGAATTGAGGAGGTAGCAGTGTTCGAAGATGCTGAGTTGATAATCTAGCAAGTCAGGAATGCTTACTGGGCTAAGCATCCTTGGCTTAGGGGTTACAGAAATGAGGTATGGGACCTGATTGATAATTTATTCTCGGCTTTCAACATTTCTTTTATTCCAAGAGGGGAGAATACTTTGGCCAATTCCTTAGCTGTCTCAGCTAGTCTGTTCAAGATCCCTCTACTTCCTAAGATCAAATATGGGGTCAAGATAAGATATAGGCCATCCATCCCAAACAATATCAAGCATTGGAAGGTATTCGAAGACGATCTTGAAATCGAAAAATTTCTTCAGTCCGTCGACGAATTTTTTGCATTGCACATTGATCAGGATCCTGATCTCGTAAGTCACCCTCACCCTGAGGTATTTTTAAATAAAATCGCCAATCTCCACATTATTCATCTACCTAGCAATCACATTCTGAAGGGATTGGTCCCTTTAGAAAGATTGTTCGATGGGAATGATGTGGCAGTAAAGGGTGGGTTTTCAAATGGAGATGATGATACAACAAAGTGAAATATCGGTACATAGGAGGAGCCTAAGTTTGTCAAGTTGTCGAGCAGTTTGACCAAAGAACAGAGGGCTGAGTATACTGGGTTATTAAAAGAATTTTTTGATGTGTTTGCATGGACCTATGAAGACCTCAAGACATATGACACATCTGTCATTGAACACAAGATCCCACTGAAGGAAGAGGCTAAGCCATTCAGGCAGAATCTAAGACAGATAAATCCCATGTTGTTGCCTGTCATGGAGAGGGAAGCGAAGAAGTTGTTAGATGCCCAAATCATTGTCCCCTTGAGATATTCTGATTGGGTGGCCAATTTGGTTCCCGTGAGGAAGAAGAGTGGAGAAATCAGGCTCTGCGTCGATTTCAGGAACCTGAACAGGAGTTCAAAGAAAGACAATTATCCCTTGCCACATGGAAAACATATTGCAGAGGGTAACTGGTGCATCTAGGATATCCATGATTGACAGTCTTTCTGGCTATAATTAGATATCAGTCATGCCCGAGGACAGAGAAAAAATAGCCTTCACCACTCCTTGGGGCACATTCATGTATGCCAAGATGCCTTTTGGATTAATGAATGCAGGAGCAATATTTCAGTGAGCCATGGGCATAGCCTTTATCGGGGAGAAAGATCAATTTGTGGTGATCTATCTAGATGACATCACAGTCTTCTCCAGGTCTGATAAAGAGCATCGCTGTCACTTGAGGAAAGTTTTCTTGAAGTGCCGGAGGTTTGGCCTATCCTTAAATCCCAAGAAATCTTTGTTTGCTATGAAGGAGGGGAAGTTATTAGGCCATATAGTATCAACAAAGGGAGTGAGAATTGATCCCAGCAGGGTAGAGGCAATTCAGACCCTATCACTTCCAGGTCTAGAAAGGAAGTTCAGGCTTTTTTAGGAAATATTAACTTTCTGAGGAGGTTCGTCTCAAATTTTGCTGAGGTGGTGAAACACATCACAACCATGCTTAGAAAGAGAAATGAAGTAAAATGGACTGCTGAACCCAGGGAATCTTTTGTCCAAATAAAGAAGGCATTGACTGAGGCACCTGTGCTAATCAATCCTGATTATTCCAAGGATTTCCTAATTTTTTCTTTTGCTTCTTTTGATACAGTAGCAACGGCCTTATTGCAGAAAAATAGGGAAGGGCGAGAGCAACCTATTTCCTTCTTCAGTAAGGCATTAAGAGATGTAGAAATCAAGTACGAGATCATGGAGAAGCAGGCCTATGCCTTGGTGAAATCTCTCAAAGCTTTCAGAGTCTATGTCTTTCACTCGAGAGTAACTGCATATGTTCCTTCAGCCTTTGTGAAGGACATCCTTATACAGCCTGACATAGATGGGAGAAGAGGTAAATGGATTGCTAAGATCCTGGAGTTTGACCTGGACATAAAGCCCACTAAGTTGGTAAAAGGGCAGGGTTTAGCCAAGCTGTTGGCTGAATCCAATTGTAAGGCCTTGGGAGTTAGCTTCATCAACGCTTGCTCAGGAAATTAGCAAGCCGAGTTGCCTAGCAAAATCTCATAGGGCGGCTTATCACTAGCAGAATGCACCTGGTATAGAGACATTTTGTACTTTCTGCAAGAGTTGAACCCCCCTGATGGAATGGGAAAAAGAAAGGCAAGAGATTTAAAGCTCAAGGCAGTCAGATATTGCCTTATCGACCATGTCTTGTACTGGAGAGACCCTCTAGGAGTGTTTTTGAGGTGTCTGAATCCACAGGAAGCCTAGAAAGTTATGTTTGATTTCCACAGTGGCCTTTGTGGGGGGCATCATTTCTAGAAGACCACAGCCCAAAAAATTCTCAGGGCTGGGTACTACTTGCCCACCTTATTCACTGATGTCTGCAGAGAGGTCAGAGCTTGCATCAAATGCCAAAGGTTCTTAGGAAAGCAACAGCTCAAATCTCTGCCACTAAAGCCCGTAGTAGCTTCAACACCCTTTCAACAGTGGGGGTTGGACTTCATTGGGGAAATTCATCCTCCTTCAAGTGGCCAACATAGATGGATCCTGAATACAATAGACTATTTCACCAAGTGGATAGAAGCTGGCCCCACCAAGAGTGCTTCACACAAGGTAATTATCAGCTTCTTAGAGGATATCATAGCCAGATTTGGCTGTCCCAGCAGAATCGTCACTGGTAATTTTGCTTCTTTCAAGTCTGAGCCTATGGTTAAGTTATGTGAGCAGTTCAAGATTTCACTAATTCACTCCACTCCCTATTATCCTCAAGGAAATGGACTGGCAAAATCTTCCAATAAAAGCCTAATCAAGCTCATTAAAAGATTATTGGAAGACAATAAGAGGGCCTGGGATTCAAAGCTCAAATTCTCTCTATGGGCCAATCGAGTGACAACAAATAAGTCCCTGGGCACCTCACCTTTTCAACTTGTTTATGGGACAGAGGCTATCTTTCCCACTCAGCTCGCTTTACCTGTAGCAAAATTATTTCAGGATCATGAAGGAGAGCCAGACCATATGGTCAGAAGAATTCATCAAGTGGTGGAACTGCAATACATTAGGGAGAAGGTAATGGACTTAGCTCACAGTCATCATTAGAGGATCAAGCAAGCTTTTGACAAGAAGGTCAGGAAGAAGGAATTCGAGCTGGGAGATTTGGTGCTTAAGTGGGATGCACCCAAGAAGGATAGGGGCAAACACAGCAAGTTTGATGCCCTCTGGATCGGGCCCTTCAAAATCGCTGAAGTATTCTTAAATAACACGTACAGGTTGCAGGATTTGGAGGGTGAAGAAGTTTTTAGCGGCCCAGTAAATGGGCATTTCCTGAAGAAATGTTTTGTTTGAGCCTTAGATGACTCCTTTGTTTTGTAAATATTGTCTTTATTGTTTTTCTGTTTATTTTCAGCTTAATAAATGACTCCATAACCCAATAGAAGGCAACTAGAACTACAGAAGAAGTTCTTAGAGCATCACAGGGACGACTCTATCCCCCATGGAGCCTAATGTTAACGCCAATTCTCACAAAGTCATGAGCGTTGAGTGCAACACACAGAAGAAATCCAGTTTGGGCCTAAAATCACGCGAGCGGGCTTTTGTTTTCAGCAGCGAGGATCCACAGATGGAGCAAATCGACGGTCATCGGGTAGGATTGACTCACAGAATTGCACGAGGTATAGCGCATGGGCTCATTTCTTATCACCAAAGTCGCAAAATGATTAGCCCTTTCGCGTTTTCGGCTACCGAGACTTCAAAGAGACAAAGGGGTCACTCCTCCACTGCATCGGGAATCCCCGAAACCTGAAACGTGAAATGTAAAATCCGCCCATGAGCCTTTCAGTATTTCGGCTACCAGTACTTCAAAGAGACAAAGGGGTGTTTTCTTCCATTGCATTTCGAAACCCTGAAACCTGAAACGCGAAATGTAAAAGCACCCAAAATCCATTTCGGCATTTCGGCTATCGGGAGTTCAAGAGACAAGGGAGCCGCTCTTCCACTGCATCAAGAATCCCTGAAACCCGAAACACAAAATGAAGAAGTGCCCGGGAGTCATTTTAGCATTTCGGCTACCGGGAAGTCAAGAGACAAAGGGGTGTTTTCTTCCACTGCATTTCGAAACCCCGAAACCCGAAGCGCGAAATGTAAAAGCGCCCAAAATCCATTTCATCATTCCGACTACTGGGAGTTCAAGAGACAAGGGAGCCACTCTTCCACTGCATCGGGAATCCCCGAAACCTGAAACGCGAAATGAAGAAGCGCCCAGAAGCCGTTTCAGCATTTCGGCTACCGAGACTTCAAAGGACAAAGGGGTCACTCCTTTATGTTTTCAGTCTCGGCCACCCTCCATGGAAAAGGTAGTTAATGAATATTCAGCAAGTGGTTGAGACCTCAGCTCAAGCCATGAATGCAGGGCATGGAGGTGCTGGCAGGCAGTCTGCCCAAGATCGTCCTATGTGCAGGTTTTCTCAAAAGAGCCATGTTGATCTGATGTCCTCGACTAATCAGAAGAACCTATGCATGCTAAGTTAGACTTTAATGTCTCACCTACCCTCTTGCTTCCAAGAGAGTGAATTGCTCTAAGTATATATACTCAGTTTTTGTATTTTTGTAAGGATCGATGGTAGAGCTAAGCTCCCGACTGTAAATCTTTAACAAAGCCTCTGGTTCTTTGGTTATAGAAATGATATTTTTAGATTTCTTGTTTAATGGCAGCCAACCTCCTCCTTTCCTTGTTCCTCTGAACGGGAAGCCCGGGTATGGATGATCTAGTCGGGTGTTGTTGTAACTATATGATGCATGTTTGATTGTATTAGTTCTGCAACGTTTGAGGTTTACTTTGAAGTTTCTTCGGTCTGAGAGGATCTCATGTCTGAGACTTTTCCCCTTTCTTCCCCTCCACTTACTCACCACTATGCAAATTTACTAGCTTAAGTTGAATCAAGACCTCACATGTCCTTGTTGTTCCAACCCATTTTTCTGCGTAAGCAATATTGTTATGAGTTTACTTCCATTCGATCACCCCCTTTATAAACAAATCGTGACATAAACCGATGGGCCTCAGGCTTACTCCTACTGCAATCCAACAGTGACTTCTGACACCAACACTATGGATTGCATTCCTTTTGTGGGTTGCACCCAAAACTTGAATGTTCATAGACAATAGTATCATTTTTAACCTTTTTTGGAGGAATTTTCTACTCTAAGGGTCCCTAGAATGGTACTTTGTGTTTTCTCGTTGACTTCTCTTTCTACCTTCTCCTTTGCTAGGTTGATGTAGGACTTCCTTCCTTGCAAGGATCCTATTCCTTTTTCACATACATCCAAATGAATACCACACTCCACCTACACATCGTGAAAATCAATAGTTATTGTTTTATAAGATCTCAAATGGTATTTCAACTCAATTTTATTTTCAATTGGGCCATTTAGAATCTTTCTCTCATGTCTTTGTACCCCCTTCAATAAAATTCCCTCCCCATGTACCTTATTTGGTTATGAATCTAGAGAGTCATTTTCTTTAGTTCTCACCTCCTCTATCACTTGATTCATCATTTCTTTGTCTACTAACTCTAAGAGTTGGATATCATCCTTAGTTGAATTGTTGACATGGAAAATTTTCCCTTAACATAATTCATGAGGATTTTGGCTCCTTCTTGAGAAAGGTACCCTTATAGTGTCTCTCCTTGGTGAATACATATCAACTATATTGGAAGAGACATCTCTATTGTCCATTATATTCTACTCTACCTTCTATATCTCTCCAATAGGTTTGAGATAAATATATAGAGGAATTAGTTCTTGTCATGTATTCATAGTTGGGTCCTTAAGGGTGTCTTGGGGAATCCTTCACATTGGACATTTAGCTTACATTCCCATCAATGCTTTCAACATCCTGAGAGGGTTTCAAAGAACTCTGGCCTTTATTCATCCTCCCTTAAGAAAAAAATCATTACTATTTTTGAAAGGAAAACCATACATCATGTGCCCAAATTGGTGACACCAATGACAACGAATGGAGATTTTTTATTAGTCTAAAATTTGAATTATTCTCCACTTTCTATATTAAATCTCCATGGGCTCAAGTAGACCTTTACTTAAGTCTATTTCATCACATATTTTGACCACTATTATATATGAATTGGAGCAATGATTAGGACTAAGAAAAACATACTTACCTAGTGTATTTCCAATATCCACTAGTATATGATCCTTCCATGGTTCTAGAGGTAGACTCATAATTTTAACCCATAATGCTTGTGTGGTCATGATTTCCCTATTTGGGTCAAAGATGGGTTCCAAGTTTTTTAAGCCAAGTGAGTGTTGTTCTAGAACCAATGCCTCAATTTGATGAACGCCATATCCTTCTCCTACCTAAATAGGAAGGTTATATCCATCCTTTGGCAAGGATGTGAAAGGAAGGGACATAACCAACCACCATTGACCAACTCATTTCCACCCAATGCCTCAAAGAACCTTCTGAAATATATCTCCCATGTCCAGCCAAGGCCTATCTTTGGTATTGGATAATCTCCTCTAGCACAACTCCCTTCCCGACAACCCACTTCAACCTCTCCTCACTCTACTTTACGACCCGAGACCTTTTTTTCTTCAACCTAGAATCCTCCATCCCCTTTACTACTTTCACTTCACCATTGTTTTTTGCCTCAAGCTTAAATTTCTTATCCATGTAATCACTGCAAGGTTTCTCAAACAAAACCTTCGACAATTGTATTGTTGGTGCGGGTTGTATGTTGTTTGCGAATGGTTTCTCTGGTGGTGGTCGCAAGTGAGAACCATTACTCTAACTTATGATTTTACTATGACCAATGACACCACTTGTGGGTAGATTAGTTCCATTACATATGCATTGGTTTCACATCACATCTAAAAATTCTCCACCATAGGGCAAGGAAACACTTTTCCCATAGACATTTGAGGGGGAATTCCTACCTTGTCGCTTCGAAAGTGATGTGGATATTGTTGAAGAGGACCACAATAGTGTATTCCTCTTATCCCTAGAGGAATATTTGAATTTCCTCGATTAATACATCCTTGGAATGAAGTTAGGGTGTCCATTGAACCTTATACCGAAGTTTGATTTTGAAGAAAACATAAATGCTAAAGGAAGACACTTACGAGTGTGATCTTTCAAAGAAGAGGCATCAAATGTTGGAAATATGAGGTTTGGCCCTAGCCTTCCAATGGATCCGATGAATAATCCACTATCTCTTCATCTCCTCCACTATTCTACAACTCTAAAGCTTCTGCCTCTTCATACCACCCCATCCCCTCCTCTAGTGATTAAGTTTCCCATTCATCCAAAAAAACATTAACAACAACCATTTATGTTTGTTTCATCTATATATTAAATTATTTATGATTGTGAAATAAACTATATTTTTTATTTTTTTATTAATATATTCATAATGAAAACAATTATTACTAGGTAATGTATCTTCAAAACCAATATTTATTATTTAGAAATGAAATGTTTTCATGATCTTTATTAAATATCCACTAATAATTATTTCTATCTGATTTGTATTCAAACCAATATTTATTATTTAGAAATGAAATGTTTTCATGATCTTTATTAAATATCCACTAATAATTATTTCTATCTAATTTGTATTCAAAATTATCATATTCATACAAACCAGTATTCATTAAATTATTTATAACTCATTTTTATTTAAAAATATTAAACAAATTAACATTATATTTAATGTTAACTACCTTACCTTTCACTAACATGATTTTTTATTTTTTTTTATACAAATAAACTAAACAAAACACCTAACAATCTAGTGTTAAGTTTGGCATTGACCGTTACACAAAATTAATTGAAATCATACTTTCATAACCCTTCAAATTTCCATTCACATTATAATTAATAAAATGTAAATTTTAAAATCATAAAAAATTATAATGTTAATTTTAAGTTTATAAATATTTATACATTGTCATTATTTATAATAAGAAGTTAATCATTGTTTTCTTAAAGGAACAAGAATTATCAACACATTTTCAATCTCAATGCAAATACAAGTAGTTAAATTGTAAAACATAATTAATATTTAAAATTTTCATTAAATTTAATTAAATAAATATAATAATATACAATTATAATCTTTGTATTCACACTTAAATTAAAATTAAACAATATAATTTGAACCTTTTATTATCTCTACAAAATGCCAAAGTGAATCATAATATTAATAAATAATACAAAATATTAAAATAATAACTAACCTGACACTATCGAGCATGCTCCTTTCTTTTGCCATCAACGTTTTTTTCATCCTTTCTACAACCCCATTATATTGTTGAAGTGTGTATGGAGTAGTCTTATGCCCTTCTATACCGCACTTCTTAGAGAACTCTTCGAATTCATTCCCATGGGATTCTCCACCATTATCTATTCTCAACACCTTTATTTTCTTCTCTATATGATTTTCTACCAGATCCTTAACTCTTTAAATTTATCGAATACCTCATATTTATTCCTGAGAAAATAAATCCATGTGTTCCTTGAGAAATCATCTATGAGTGAAACACAATACACGGATTTACCTAGTGATGGAACAAACATAGGTCCAAACACATCATTGTGTATCAACTCTAAGATCCCCTTTGCTCTTGTAGCACCAAATGGGAATCTTACTCAATTTTATTTACCATATATGCAATGTTCACAGAAATCAAAACCTAGGGTGAAATTAGACATACCTTCAACCATACCTTTACAGTGTAGTATTCAAAGGCCCTTTTCTCCAATATGTCCCGATCTTTGATGTTATATCATGATATTGTTTACACGAACAGTATAGATCTTGTCTTCTCATGGACAACATAACTGTTACACCCACCGGTATAAGTGATTCCCAAAAATGTGTACAAAGTTCCACATCGAACTCCCCTCATCAACACCATTGCTTCTTTGACCATCTTGCAAGTTCCCTTTCCCAATAAAGTATCCACATCTGCATCATCCAACTTACTTACATATATTAGGCTCCTGGCTAGATATGGGATGCCCAGAACTCCAGGGAGAGTTCTAATCCTTCCATCTTTCAACAACAACTTAACCCTTCCACGCCCCATGATTTTGGTTGTCAATTCATCTCCTAGGAAGACATCACCACCATCATATTTTTCATATTCATTGAACCAGTCCCTGTGATGAGTCATTTGAAATTATGCACCTGAGTTGATCAACCATACATCACGATCTTCATGTGTACCTGTAGATTCCAGGTAAACATCACCTCCTTCTTCTATGGAGTTTTTCTCCTCTGTGGAAGATGAATCATCAGGTCCCTTTGAGTTATCAAATTTCTTAGACCTACAATCTTTCTTATAATTCCCAACTTTACCACATTTCCAACATTTCCTCAAATATTTTCTTGGGGATTTATATCTACCTTTACATTTAGATCTCCCCCCAAGGACTTATCTGTATCCATATGTTTGGGATGACCTCTTACAAATAAATCATCTATGTTATGAATATCCATGTTTTTTCGCCTCATCTCTTTTGATAACAAGGTTGAACCACATCCTCGTACTTCAATGCAGATTGAGTAGTACTACTAATTAATACAACCAAATTATCTCAGGAGTCTGGCAAAGAACATAACAAAGTAATACACTTATCTTCTTCTGCAAGTGTAATATTAACAGATCCAAGTTGACTTACCAGAGTATTGAAGACATTTAGATGCTCTATCACAAAATCTCCATCTTTCATCCTAAGATGATACAACTTCTTTCGAAGAAACAACTTGTTTACCAGGGATTTTGACTTATACAAATTCCCCAAATTTTCCCATAGTTCATTGCCTGTAGATTCTCCTGACACATTCAATAACGCCTAATCACCCAAGAAGAGTTGAATCATACTCCTTACTCTTCTATCCAGCTTCTCCCAATCTTCTTGTGACATACCAATAGATTGAGTACTTGTGATTTGTGTACTAGTAGTTTGTGTACTAGTAATTTGTGTATCAATAGTTTGTGTACATGTAGGTTGTGCACCAATAGGTTGTGTACCAGGATCCACAACAATCCATTGTTCTTTTTCTATAAGAAGGTCCTCCATCTTGAGTTTCCATAGCTCAAAGTTTTTGTTGTTGAATTTCTCAATCTTGATTCTAGAACTACTCGTCATTCTTTCAACACATGAATCACCACTACAAAAGATCCCACTAAACCCAATTTTATCATAGACCCAAGATAAAATTGATCTATCAAGACTGATCCAAACCCTCAACAACAAAGACATCCCCCTGAAGCCAAAAACATGCTCTGATACCACATGTAAGTTTTAAACTTGTGAAGTAAAACAATGCATACAGATTCTAAGAAAAACATAAATTAATCAATGGCTCACACATATATTACACAGAGATTTACGCTGGAAACCCTTAACCGAGAGAAATCCAACCTTCCTTGGTGTCGCACCTCTCAACTCTTCATCGGACGCGGTCGCCAAATCTGACGCACCCCTACACACATGCAAAGAACATAGCACATAACCAACAAGGGACCCCCTCTTGCTAAAGTCTAAAGTCTACAAAGGTATACATACCCTACCCCCCTCTGGATTTGAACTTGTGATTAGTTAAGAGGAAACACGTGTTCTTAACCATTAGGCCCACTATTTTGCAAATATACACAATAATACTATAATAAATATTAATAATTGGAAATACTACTTTTAATGTTAAAGTAAAAGTGTTCTTAAATTTTAGTAAAGATGCAAATTTCAATAAATAAAAAGTGGAGATATCAATTTCCCAACTTAACCTAACTCAACCTCAATCAATGGTGAATTCACTATCACTACCAATACTTTCCAAAAATACAACCTCTCCTCACATTTTAGTACTACAATACTTTCCAAAAATACTACCCCTCTTCACATTTTAGTAGTATAATACTTTCAGAAATACAACCCCGCTTCAAATTTTAATATTACAACACTTTGAGGGGTGGCAAGTGCAGAGGGAGATTTCATGATCATAGAGGAAATAAGATAATCCATTATGTTTTGGGTCTCGGGAATATTTCATCCTTAATGGTTTTTGGAGACCAATGATCACTGAATCCAATCAAACTCTCTTGTCTCCTTAATGGTCTTTGGAGACCAATGATCACTAAATCCAATCAAACTCTCTTGTCTCCTTAATGGTCTTTGAAGACCATTGATCACTCAATCAAATCAAACTCTCTCGTCTCCTTAATGGTCTTTGGAGACCAATGATCACTCAATCCAATCTAGTTGGGACTAAGTTAAAAACTCTTCGTTCCATAATCAATCGTGATAAAATGGGGAGTTGATCTATAGACTAATCCCCTAAATCTCAGAGTTAGTGGTATCGTTCAATATGAAATCTTCAATGAAAATAAGTTGGTCATGCCTTGTGTTCGCACTAGAAGTCACCCTCAGATTACATAGAAGGTAAGCCCAATACCCATCATTTTATACAGTAAATGTAAATGAGTTTTAAGAGGCCAAATGGAGAAGACTCAATGAAAATAATGTTTTAACTCATAAATCTGGACTGGTATGCACAAGAAATTGAGGTCTTGGATCAACTTCAGTCAGTAAGTTGGAGTATAGGTGCGTAGGAGGAAGACTTTGGTGAGAAAAGAGTAGAGGTTTTCCATAAACATCGGGCCTTTCAGCAACCTAAGGAAGAAAACCTTAAACACGAGGTCCTCTTAGATTCAAATTTCAAGGAAACTGAAAGAAATAACAACAACATTATAATCAAACATTCATCATAATATAATCACAACAATCCATGTGAATCAGTCAATCATGAACTCTCTCAGTATCAGAGGAAAATAAGATGGAGTAAGAAAGATGAATTAAATTAATCAAGAAGTCTCAAATCAAGACATAACCAAAGAACCAGTGTTCTTCATCAAAATATTGCAATAGTGGGGAGCCTAGCTCAACCATTCGACCCTTAACAAAATATCAGAACTAACTACTTATACTCAGAACTGTTTCAACCACCAGGAGTGTGACCGTACCATTGCATTCAAAGTTTTCAGACGGTGACTGCTCTATCCGACTGTTCAGGCCTTCTTACGTCAGACGCGAGCCCAACTTAGTGCAGGCTCTACGATAAAATCCGTCCACCAGGGAGATTTGGGTTGAAAATCAACCCCCACGACCCTTCTCTCCACGCATTCCATTTATGGGGTGAGACGAGGTCTCAACCACCGCCTCCATTTCCATTAACTACCTTCATCAGGATCAGGACAAGGCCTGACACCCATGAATGTTCTAGGCAGTGCCCATGATTTCTTTGAGTCAATCTCGACGCCTTGAGGCCAAGCAAATATTCTTCTATGACCAAATACAGGTGGTTTCGGGCTTTGGCGCAGCTCCTCTCCATCGCTCCATATTCAATGTGACCTAGGGCCATGACCTTACACAATTGAGCGATTGCGGGCGCTACCAAGGGTGGTCTGAAAGAAAACCGCTTTTGTCCCCGCAATTCACCATGAACTGCCACGCGTCCCTTTCTAAAAACCATGGTTTTGATTGCATCCCGCCCCTGAGATTTTAAAATGTGTGCACCTTTTGACCCCGCAATTTGGCATGACCGTTGATCCTGCGATCTAAGATTAGGCCCTCTGATCAATGGCTCAGCTCTATCACTTTTTAGATTGACGAATCAAATCTTCCCCTTCAAAACAACGGTCGAGATTTGCTTCGCAGATCGACCTTCAGGAATTTCAATTCTCAAACTCCATTTGTCTTCTGCTACTTTTATCTAGAGTGAAGGATATGGCGACATGTGGCTCCTACTAATCGACGACTCAGATTCTCTTCAGGCGCTTCAGGACTTTGGGTGCTTTGGCACTTCGGCCACTTCGGGCTTCGGCCCTTCACAACTTTGCAATGTTTCTCATTTTAAAACTCCTGAAGTAAAACTATCAAAGTGACAGATCTGATGACGCGTGGCTCTTGCTGATCAACGACTCAGATCTATTTCGGGACTTCGGGCCTGCAGCCACTTCGAAAGCTTCAAAAAATTCGGTTCTTTGGCGGCTTCAACTCTTCGGGTCTTCGGGAGTTCTAAGCATTTCTCATTTCAAATCTCTTGAAGCTCATTTACCCGAAGGCTTGGATCAACTGCCACCTGACCCCTTTAAGATCAACGATTCATACTCACTTCGGGGCCTTTTGCTCTGGTGCTATACTTCGCACAAGTTGGCACTCCCAAATGCTCATGAGCCACCGATCTAGACTATTCTGGGAATCTTCGTCTTTGAAATATTAAAATTTCCTTCTGCTTATGCTTCAATCCCGAAATAGGCTGCTAAGAAAGATGCACTTTGTGTTCATGGTTGTGGCCTGCACAATCAAGGATTTGGACGACTGGTTGTGAGCTGAGAAAATAGGGAGACCAGTGACTAAAACACAGGATGCGAGTGCTCGCCCTTGGAGAAAACAGAGGCGCTTGGGGACAAGATTTCACTCAAGTAAGATATTTAAGGAAAACCAGGGCGCACAAACGAACAAGGGAAAACAGAGAACGATTTACAAGCCGAAGGGGGGGAAACTTAAGATTTGGTCTGCGAAAAGGATAGAGACGGGGAAAGACTACAGAATCGGGTATATCGACACACACCTATGGCCCTTGACAACCCTATGTGATAACACCTTGGAAAGGACGACATGAGAAGTTATGCTCCTCGGACCCATATGTCATGGTATGTTCAACCTGTGGTTAATCAATACTATATAATGTACCTTCTTTTCCAATATGGGAATATGGTTGTATCGAGTTCTTCACAGGGGTGAATTGCAAGTCTTGTGATCTCAATTTTGTTGGTTCATGGTCTCGATGGATGTTTATGTGTTCTCTGGGTGGTTTTTTTTGTTTCTTCATGTGTTGATGGAAGGCTTCCTATCCCTCCTTTCTATTTTTCATTGTGCATGCAACTATCATTGGCTGGAGGTGGTTTGAGTTGACTCTACAACGTGTTTTAGAGGAATTTTAGGGAGCTCTGTTGGTGGTGAAAGAAAGTTGTCCTTCTTCAATTTTGGTAATAATTGAGAATATGAGAGCATCCATATCACATAAACACACATATGATAATTTGTATTGTACACAATAAATAGAGATACATCACACTTAAATAAGTGTTGTGAGGTCCAACTTATTCCACTCTTAGAGGGAGAGGTTGAGAGAATCTCTCAACATCCTCCAGCAAACCCAATCCAATCCCTAAACTTTAGTATGTAGCATTAATTAGGCATTATCTCTAACAATAATTACCTTCTTCCTCTCCAACTTCAGACTTTAGCAAGGCAAGTCCTGGAACTTTAGCTATTTCCCCTTGGCAATTTTGTTGGTGGTTTTGAGGTTTATGATTTATGGGTTTATGGAATGGTTTAAGGCTTGTGTATCAGTCAAATTTATATGTTTTCCCTATGGATCGGACAATTTTGGTTAGTTTGGAGATTCTTGGTTTGTCTTCTATCATTTTTTATTCAAGGCCTGCGATTCTCAATTTTTGGAATCCTCACCATTTTCTCAGGTATGTGGTAAGTTCCTTGGAATTTGATCTCACAAATTTCGAGGATAGAGCAACTATGGACAACAAAGACATATAAGAAATTCACTGTATAGAGCATATTCTCGATGCCAATGTTAAGAGCATATTCTTGCTCCAAAAATAGAGAATGGACTCAACAGAAACAAAGTGCAACAGAGTTTGAATCTTAAGTCTAATTCGACGAATATAATCTCTCCATGGCTTCCAACAACTAGAGAACAAAGAATTCACTCCAAGTAGCACCAAAGGAAGATAAAATGGTCCAAGAGCTTCGTGGTCCTATGGAAATTAATTGCCATGATGAACAAGAAAAAGCATTCATCTACGCCCTCAATACTATGTATTTTTGAGTAATATGTATTTTGGGTAAATATGTTAGAAAAACCTCTTATACAATAACTTGGAATTCCCAT
>JASDQU010738171.1:146325-160623 GCA_032191745.1 Picea mariana
AAACTAATTTAAAAAAACTAAACTAACCTAAATTAAAATTAAACTAAATTAAATTTTAAAATTAAAAAAATTAAAACTTAAAAAAACAAATTTTAAAAATTAACATTTAATTTAGTTAAATTAAAAGTTATTTTTTTAATTTTGTTTTTATTTTTTTAGTTTTAAAATTTATTTTATTTTAGTTTTAATTTAGGTTAGTTTTGTTTAGTTTAGTTTTTTAATTTTGTTTAGTCTAGTTTTAATTTTTTATTTTAAATTGTATTTTTGTTTTTGTTTTTTTAATATAATTTTTTTATTTTAATTTTTTTTATAATGTTTTTTTATTTTAATTTTTAAATTGTCTTTTCAAGGTTATTTAAAAAAAAAAATCCTTAAATTTTGTGTTTTAAGTGTTATTTTTATTTTTTTTCTCCTAAAAAAATTTGATTTTACTTTTTTTTTTTCATGTTTATTGTTTTATTAAAAAATTGTAATTTGCATTATTTTTAAAATAATTTGTTTTTTTTTTCTTTATTTTCAGAAGATTTTTTTTTTCATTAAAATCAACAATTTGTTTACGGGTATTTTTTTCCCAATTAATTATTTTTTTAATGTAAATTATTTTAAAAAATAAACTTATTTGAAAAATAAATTATTAAGTTGTAGCACTTTTAGATTTATGAGTCAATTTTCAGTGTTTTATTTGCACTGGTGGTGGTGGTCAAGGCCACAGTTTCAATTAGATCATATTTTTAAGTCAAAAAAAAAGTGGTGTTGTTGGTCAAGGCCACAATGTCAATTGGTCATAGTTTTAACTCAAAAAAAAGTGGTGCCAATGGTCAAGGCCACAGTTTCAATTAAATCATAGTTTCAACTCAAAAAAGAAAAGTGGTGTTAGTGGTCAAGGCCACAATTTCAATTAGGTCATAGTTTTAACTCAAAAAGAAAAGTGGTGCTACTGGTAGCATCACTTTTCGATTTGAGGGTCAATTTCATGGTTCTGTTAGGGTTCTATTCATAATGTCAAGGGTGTGGTTTCAAACAATTCTCGATTTTAACCACCTCCAAAAAAAGGGTGTTATCGATAGCACCACTTTTTTATTTTGGGGTGAAAATGCGACCTTTAAAAAAATGAGAACTCTGGAGAGTTCTCATTAAGTTGGTAATTGTGCTCATTATTTGCACGCATATAATCAATAACTAATTCCATCATTAGAGGTTTTGAACCTATCTCTAAGTTAGGCCTTCTCTCGATTATTTTTCAATGTCAAATTCTCAAAGACAAAAGAACACATTTGAAGAATACAATATAAAAGATCTACTCTCCAACATCTAGTATAAGTGTACAAGATCATCAATAGCTTAGTATCACACCAATTATCACATCCATGACAATTCTCTCCACAAATTTACAAGTTGTATAGCCAATACTTGCCCCAAGGATAACATTGGAAGCCCCCTCCATCTGTAATAATCACTAAAACTAAGCAAGGTCACCATCCCCCGTAAACCCTTAAGTCACTACTCATCAAAACCAATCTTCCAATAATCATCAATCTATCACATAATGAATCAACCCATCTAAAGCCCCMAAAATTAGCATACAATCAAATGGTTAAGTGTGTCTATCACATGCACCAATCTACTCAAATGATTGATATACACTATGACAAGTCAACCACCTATCATTAGTTCTCTTAGGCACCCATCCATTGAAATATAGATCACTTACCAGTGATAAGTGGAGTAGATCCTCTAACTATCTTAACTGAAAACACACTGGCATCCAATAGAACAAACCAACCACCTATCACAAGTCCTCCTCAGAATTACAACCACTAAAAATAAATCTATGTCAAAGATAACGCACATTGATATCTATTGGAACAAATCAACGACCTGTTGCATGTCTTCTTAAGCATCTCACCCATTGAAAATAAATTCATACTAGCCATTAATGAATTATGTTTACCACCTATCATAAGTGAAAACATACCAACATCCCTTGGAACAAATTTGTGTCCAATCACATGTCCTTCTCAACATCTCTCCCATTGACAATAAATTCATAACAACCATCAATGTATAGATCTACCATCTATCACAGATGATAACATACTTTCATCACAATCGAAATTAGGGTTTCAACCCATCAAATTATTCACGAGTGTAAGTGCTCATCTCAAAGATGCTAAGGTTTCACCACCTAACAACCACTCACAAATACAAAAACCGAAATATTCAACCTTCAAATAAATAAGAAGGAAATCTTTGTCTTATTAGTTATAACACCATGTAGAAATTTCGAGAATCATAGAATTAATGCAAAGTCTAAAATTTCAGTTCAACCTTGAAGTTTCATGCATCTATCCTATGTGAACTTTCATTCTCAGGGCAAATCTAAAATATTAAATTACACCAATGATATTTAACTTCTCTTCAACCCAATTTCACTCAACAACTCAAGAGAATTAATATGAAATATGTTTACTTCAATCCCACAATGATAAATCCCTTAGGGAAAACTTTTCAATGCATATAATAGACCTGAAATGTCTTATTATAGTAGATTATAACAGTAGAAAATATGCTCATTTATCTTTATATGTGGGTTAAATCACTTAACCAATTCATCTATATGTTATGCCAAATATGCATGAACAACAAGAGTTGAAAGCTACTCGACAAGGCGATAATATAAACTAAAAATCAAATCTACAAGTAAACAAAATTTGGATAGGTAGAAACTTTATACACACACGCACACACATACCATAGATTTATCACAAAGTTGGCACAAGTAAAGCTCTCCAAACCCTAGCTAGGGAAACCATAAGAAAACCATAGCCACCAACTCCTCCTAGCTAGGAATTACTCCCAACCAAAATTGTCCACTCCACCAAAGATCAACATTCTAGCATCAAACCCAACAAATCCTCCTTGTCACATACATTAATAATAGTGTCTTCCTTAATATTTGCAAACCTTAACCATATTGCATCACATAAGTACATGGAAAAACAACTCTAATGCTAGCCTCTAAATCTACATGTCTATCTAGGGTTTGAGTCCTCAAACTTTAGATCTTCGACTCTTGCATCAACACAAGCACCAAGACCTCCATGAAACATCAAAGATAAAATAGTCAAATCTTCTTCCCAGCAAGGCATCACACCAAGCTCAAGACTCATCAAGATAGTCTCTCCATTATCTTACCTTAGCCTCACATCCCACAAAAAAAAGGCCCCAACATCATGTATGGTGTTATTTTTACTCTTCATCTCTTCTACTAGGGTAGAAACCTTAATGCTACAACAAGATTCATAATAACCACCATCATTTTTAGCATCATGTTCTTCTCTAGGGTGTACATGCATATCACAAACCCTAACATCACACAAGAATAATCTCTCCATGAACACCCAAGATCTCTGTGTGTGCGTGTGTGTGTGTGTGTGTGTGTGTGTGTGTGTGTGTGTGTGTGTGTGTGTTCTAATAGGGTTTCCTCATTAACCTTGAAATCTTGATTCCTACAAGTATTCTATGAGACAATACAAAAAATAGAGTACAATGATGATAATGAATACAAAAAATCTCTCCCCCATTAATATATATAATACGTGAGCGAGTCTCACATAAAACAAGAACACGAGTCCATACAGGTAACCAAGAAATAAACTCCACATGGAGCACTCTACAATAAAAGGATGTACATGTGTCAAACTAAGGTTTATCACACCCCAAAAATGAAATTCCCACCAAGCATGATTCTCCATGGGATCAATGTCCCTACAAAATGGTGCACTTTGTTATCCCTTGGCCTAGGGATAAATAAGGAGATCACGTCTCGAGGCCCACAAATCCTAGACATGGAGTACCGAGAGCCAACCGGCTTAAGCATGGCCTTGGAGGGCCCCTCTTTTCTTCAATGATGTCCACATACCACCACCACCAGTATCCATCACACCAGCCTAGTCCTGAAGTAGCAGTGAGTCTTGCTCCATGAGGTAATGAGTCTGGGTATCATGGTATGTATGACTCTAGTTTTTGAATCACTTTAACATGTTGTGTTGAATCCTTCTTCATTTCATGGTGTTTTCTTGAAAATTATGCTCTTTGCCTCGTTCATACCTGGAAGGGTGACATGGTGCCCTAGTAAGTTGATTTTCCTTTAGGATGGGTTGCTACTGGGTGGATCTGTGAAAGGTCATCGTTCGTTCCATCCATACTTACCACTTTCCATCTTCATTCCTTCCATCTCCCTTATTCTTGTTTGGGAATTGGGATTGACCACACTAGGAAGGGTTGTACCTTACCTCATGGGAAGAAGGGGCTAAAGGGCCATAGGGTAAAAGTAGCTGGAAAGAGTTAATACCCATTTTTGAAACCTTCGAGATGCTTCACCCAAGGATCCTCGAAAAAACAATGAAAATATTCTCAGTAAGAAAAGGGGACCCACAAGATAACATAAACACTCAAGGTACTAGTTGATGGATAGGAGGTCTCATCACGAGCCAACCTATTCTGACCATGGGAATGTACTGGTATGGCATTACCACTTATCTAGTCACCAAACCAGGGTAGTGGCTTTTGGTGGCATAGCCAAGAGAAAGGGGTCTCATCATGAGCCAACCTTCTCATTTCCGTGAAATGTTTGTGGATAACGCTGTCACCTCTGGTCATCAAGCCAGGACAGTGGCCCTCAACTATTTCCTTGTAGCACAAAAGAAAAAGATCAAAAGAAAAATAAAGCTAAGAGTGAAAGGCAATAAATGGGCTAGGAAACAATTGCATCCATGAAAAGGTGCAGCCCACCTTCCACAAAGGCACCCACAGGTAAGACTCTACATTTCCTTCTTTTCACATGCACCTCATGCCCAAATATTTGCCCCATTTCACATCATACACTTACATGGCTTAGACTAGATTCCACCTGGGAAACACCCTAAAATTAAGGGGGATTAGCCCAATAGCACACCCTAAGACCCTCTCCAAACCTAACTTGTCAAATTGCATAACATCTTTGAACATGTGTTTTGGGTTAAAGGGGGTTTGATGCACATGTTTGGGTAATTTAATTATTATATGTGATTTACATGTTATGATACTTGTGACTTATCAATCCCTCGAGGGTGTACTTGTTGTTTCTGCAGAAGCTTTCCCGTTGGACAGGTACACATGAGAGAATGATTAGCTCGGACCTTCATGAGGGCTCAAAGACCACAAATGGACATTGGAATCCCAACTATGGGGTAAGAAGAGATTGAAGGATTGCACAGTGAAGGAAGAGGGCGTTGCCTTTGGAGCCACCTTGGTAGGCCTAAATAATGAGAGGCCACCCTTCCCCACCTAGACATTGGATTTGGAGACCTTATACATCACCCTAGTAGCCCCATGACATCACCAAGAGCTAGGGTTTGACATTGAGAGATGTTGGGTTGTAGTTTTGACACGTGTGGCATGGAGGAGGGCCTTTGGAGGCCCAACGTTTTGCTAGATGACCTCAACGTCTCATGGAGGAGGCCTAATGTCACCCTAGGAAGGATGATGTCACCCTCTTTAGGGTTTTAGTGTTGAAAATTGATTTAATTTTGAATTTTAGGAGAAAATTGACATGTAGGCTTTGTTTTATGAAAATACACAACTGTTGGATTAATTAGCCAGGATTTACCATATAAATATGGTTGGCGAAGTTCAATTTTACACCATAACTCATCACACACAAGTGGTGGTCTGAACTTTTTCTCTTTAAGGGTCATTGACTGAAATAACTATTGCGCATCTCTTGGGAGAGCCTTATGGTGGTGTATTTTGGAATTTTTCATGGTGGAATGGTCTTGAACTAGGGTTTGACTTTATTATTCTTGGTGAAGTAAGTGGAAAATTTGCATTTTTATTCATGCTATGAATTTTTTTGATAAAATTTACTTATTTAATGTCTAAGATTATGAAATTGTTTGTTTAAACCCTAGGGGGGAAACAACGAATTCTTCTTTCTCCCTATAACTCTTCTACTAATTTGATATTGCCAATTATACATTTTTGGGGAGTAATTATTAGAGCCCTAAAGTGCTATCTCTCTAGTAATTTCATTCTAAATCACCAAATTAATTGTCTTTCAAAAAGCTAAGGAAGGAAGATACGCTAGGGCCTAGAAGTGCCTACTCTCTAGCAAAACCTCCCTCAAGGATTTATATGCTTGAGGCCTTGAAGTGCCAACACCTCTTGCATCTGCCTCTTCCCTTGATAAGCATTATCATTATTTTATTTCCCAAGTGATATTGTTACTGTTATTGACTCCATAAGCCCCTAAAAGGCACTGATTTCTATACTCGTATGGATGGATGAGATCAAACAAACTTTCAAACTATCTTCTTGAAACTCTCACTAACACTAACAACCATATTTTTGTTATTATAATTGATGCTACAAACTTTATTTAGCATCCCTAATAAACACATTAACCTCTAAAACTAACCCAGAAAATTGCATTAGCCTAGGTGTTATCATCCCAAGGCCCTAGTCTTCCTTTTGCTATTATTCTAAGTGAAAAATTCTGAATTTGTTGAAGGTTGTTGTTGTTGTTGTAACTATTTTTACAACCATCATTGCAGCCCCTTAACAACCCTTAAATTATCCATAAAACCACCCAACATTAGGGTCAGGCAAGTTACTATCAATATAGACTAAAGTGTTTGTCTAATTGCCTAAACTAAGTACTTTTCTAAAGTGGTTTTGTTGTTGTCAACATTATTATTTTATTGTATTTACAAGTGTTTTGACAGACTATTGAAGTCATTTATTGACTTGTTTAAATCTTGAAATTGTGAGTGACAAGGTACTATCAAATTTGCAAAGTCTTTATATCATTTTTGTCATCATAACTTGCAATTTCTAGATATGTTGTTGTTGCTATAAAATGTATCTTTTGTCTGTACATAAGAGTCTTTTGGTATCATATGTATATCTTGAAGTCACTAATTTGAAACATAGATATCATTGGTTATTGCTAATGTTTGTTCTTTCATTGGTAAAGGGCAAGTACCATTCATTTTCATTTCCTTTTGCCCCTTTGAACTTTACCAAGTGACTTATTTCCTTGAGTGACCTAGAGAGAGGGGTGGGTTTTTACCTGGTCCTTTTACCCTTAATCAACCAATTAGGTCTTGGGGCGTCTCCCTTGGAGTGTGTGTTTTCTCCTCCTAATTAGAAAAAGGTATCCTATTGGGGTGACAGTGATAGGACTACTTTTGTGTTACGTCAATCTAGGCCTACTTTCCTTTAGGCTTTGGGAAAGTATAGATTGCGTTATAACACACTCTCCAACAAGGTATTAGTCCAAGACTCCATCTTTCATAATGGTATGCTATCAAAGTGTCCTCATGCAAGTCACTCCTCTAACTATGACACATGTCCTTTCATGTGCCAATGTAATCACTAAACTCCAATGCTCCTCCTAAACATGTGTCTAAGTCCATCACCGAACTCCATGAAGTATGCTCCTCAACCCAAGCATCCTCAAGTCAAGTGTCCAACCTATAAGGTGTATATCACATGGTCCCAAGCTATTAGGGCTAAGTGCCCTCCTCCAAGTGCCTAGAGTTCCTACTCCTAAGTAAGTAACACTCCTAATCAAGAAACTGAGCCCCCATTTTGTGCACCCAATGGGTTAGTGATCATGTCGATCAATCTAACAACTTCCTTGATAATGGTACTATGCAGACACTCTAACTAAGTTCAAGCATCCACTAAAATTGAGTCATTCATATATCCATGAACCATCGCCAAGGAACTAGGAGATTTGACAAGGTGAAAAAACTTTTGGAGTAACCCCAAAAGCTAACATGACAAGCCTATTTCACACTACTACTACTTGAATTTTCCATTACTAGCCCAATCCCCACAACTTGCATGTTTTTTCTATTACAAATGTAATGTCTTCAATCCCTAATCTACACAATGAGCACCCAAACCTATATTATTCTTGTTTTGGATGGTGTTTAGTTCACCTATGTCTTTCAAATTCCATCATGAGCATTTCAAAGTGTCTAGTGAGCAACATGTATTGTTGCCACTCCACAACATTGGCATGCATATTTGATCTCCTTACTAAGGGCTATTAATGCATTTCAACTTCATTTTTCCTACATGCATCCTTGGCAATAGAGTCATGCCACAATCATCTTGCAATTTGAGCATTCAAGACACTTCTTTGGTGATTCCAAATGTTGCAGGGGATTTTAATAGTGAAATATCTCTAGTTAGTAATTCAATATATTTACCTAAGCAGTCGATACTTTTGTCGATGGTTTATTCACATCATGGAAAGATAGATTCATATGGGACAAATTCAACAATAACTCAATTATCTGAATTGAATCATTATATTATTTGTCATATATCTCAACACTTTCAAAGTGGAAAAAAATGGAGGAATGAGCTTGCAAGGTCATTCTAGCAGCATGTCCCAGTTTGGAAAATTGGGGTCCGAAGCCATTTCTAGGCATCAAATGGAATTTTGGGGGGTTAAAATTTTCCTACACTGCTAGGACCTCAAGACACTATTGAATATATTGATATATTTCCAACGGTGCAAAAATCGTGTCAATCAAAGCTCGTATGCAAAAGTTATGCCTCCCTCAAGTTGACCTACCGTGTTGACCACCATGGTATATGAGGATGAAATGTTTGTTGAGGAAAATATATGAATTATCTTACTCAAGCATTTTCAAATCTTGCCTAGCTAGAACAAGATATTCAGGAATATCACCCTATGCTTTATAGCCTCATAAATAATTTCCGAACCCACAAATATTAATTACCAGGGCTTAGGTTGATTTATTAATGAAAAGAATGTTATAAAAATAAAATAAAATTTTAGTTTAGTTTCATAAACATATGCACATTATAGAAAGTAAATATGGAGATCGAAAAGAAAAAGTGACCAAGTCATAAATACACATAAATGAGACAGAATAACAATCTGATTTATTTCATTCCAAGATATCAAAAGTGTTTTTCTCTTTACAAAACCCTGTGAGGTCATGGACCAAAGTCTAATTTAGAGAGCCCTGATGAACACCATACAAAAGGACTCTAACAAGAAGTAAAAAAATGAAATTTCTAATATGGATCAACTTGCGACGGACTACTGCCAATTTGACTTTGCAAAATATCATTTATCGGCTATGAAACTCAATTCGTAAACAAACAAGTATACACAGACTACCAGGGATGGATCAACACCTCTAAAATAAGCATTTGAATGATATGGTTCAGCTTTGAACCTTGTTTTCTACAATAGGACCATGTTGTCAAAAAGAGAATTAGGCTTTGAATAACTCAAGAATGAATGAAAACTGAACTATCTCATGAAAACAAAAGAGCAAACCTTCGTCTTTCTTTCTCCTTCTATTCTCCACTTTGTTCCTTCTTCTCATTTGGCTTTTATGCATTCCAAATAAGTTGAAGTAGTTCAACTACTTCCTTTAGTTAAGTTAGTTGAACTTAACTAATTTTAGTTTAGGAGAAATAATAATAACAATAATAATAATTAAGGATCTTTATTTAATAATAACTAAGTAGGTGGGACCCCTTGTCACTCCCTTCTTTTATTCTTTTCAAAATAAAACACAATTGGATAATCATTTAAACACATGTCGCCTTGTAACTCCCTTAAATAACTTCAAAATTTGAATATTTAAATATCAAAAATAATTTAAATCATATCCAAAAATATGTAAATATTCACATAATCCACAATATCCAAAAAAAATAGTGTGTTGTCCAAAACATTCTGCAGACCACTGTCTTCAACAACTCAATCATAAAAATACATAAATCAAAATCCATACTTGCCACTCTGAGAGACAATCCTTCTTTTATCACTGTTATCCCCTTTGGATTTCCTGGAAGTAGCCTTTGGTTGATTCGAACCTTGAGGTTGTATCTCACTAATAACATGGGAACAATCATCCTTCAGATGCATGCGGGAGGACACTAATTTTGAAGAGTCATCTGAAGGAGAGAAAGGGGAGGCAACAACTTTGTCTTTATCTTGCACATGGGGAACATCAGTTTTGAGCCTTTTACTGGCATGAGAGGATTGAACAAGTGAATGCACAGGGGCAACTTGAACATTAGGATTTACAAGTGGGGGAGGAGGTAATGACAAATTGGGCCAGCCATGATGGTGAGAGACTGTCGGATTGACAATCTCTTGCCATCCATCATTTGCAGGGATTTCGGGTTGCAAGGACACATGAGGAGGCACAGGAATACCAGGGATGTCTTGAGGCTGGAAGGGAGGTCTCTCTGGTCGAGACTGTACTATTCCTTGCCCGATCTAGTTGAAGAACCTAGCCTGAAACAACTGGTTCAACTCTTGGGGGTCAGCATCAAAATGATTAGAGAATCTAGGCCTTCTTGTCCCTCTGTTCTAGTTACCTCTTCCTCTATTATTTCTTCCATGCCTGCCCTTGCTTAAGAAACTCATCATGTATACAACAATTCATCAGTAACTAGCCCTTAACAGACCATACATGACATTTTGCTTGCATGAAACAATAATTGGATCAGAAATTGACACAAGACCCATGCAAATCCATCCATAAGAAATCATTTAATAATTGTCAAGTGAGCAAGGGGTGAATAGGGTTCATGGGACATCTGGAGGGAGTGTAATAAGAGAAAAAGTGATATAATGAGAGGGGAAAAATACATGAGTACTGCTCAACAATTCATTAAATAATTTAACTGTGCAATCAAATACCAAAAATATTCGTTGCCACCTATTTCTGTGTCATATCTTTTGTCACTGTTATATAGAGTTTTTAATTTATTTTACAGAACAGGGATGCCAAAAATGATAATGGGATTATGAGGGGGGTATAATGAGTGAAAAGTGATAGCATGAAAGGGAATGAAATATGGATATTGTTCATAAAAATAAATCAAATCAAACAACAACCATAACTATGTACAAACTCCATAATCCAATAAGCATTCACTTTTAAAACCAAAACCATTTAACTGTCACTTCTTTACATAATGCTTGTTGACTTCAAAAAACAATTCATGTGCCCAAAAATACTCAATTACAGTAGCCCTTGAATCTATACAATATCTATATAACAATCATGATAACAACATTGCCATTTAATGATAACATAATAATTCATTGAGCCATAGTCATTCATATTCCAATGCTAAATCATTTTCCTTTTAAAATCAAATAGAAATATGCACAATGATTCAATCCATTCACATCCAATATTATTCCTTAAACTCAAATAAGAATAGGCCCAATATTAACCACCATCTGTCAATTTTCCAAACACTGTTTGACATAATCAACTGGTCATTAAAACTCATAATCGGGCCCCAATTCAATCACACACAGGTGTTCATCCCATAAAATCCACATAAGTATTGATTCGAAATAACATTCAACCAGTAACATGCAACTTTGAGCCTGATTTTCTCGTAAATTTAACATGTACAAACTTATTTTAAAAAATTTCCAACGAGAGAGAGTCAAATCGTGCCCAATCGACCAAGAAAACACACAATGTTTTTTACCATTGACTGGATTTGCAACGATATCAATATCGTTATTAGGGTTTAACACAGCAAATGGAAGTTGGAACAAATAGCTCGACCAAATGAATAAGTCCTCAAGGACGCAAACAACTCGTTCCTTTTAAGAAAATTATCACATAGAAGTAACAACAGATGGCTCAATCAAGGGATAGTCTTTGAAGACACAGACAACTCATGCCCTTTTCAAATTCACCACAGACACATAACCTCTAACAATATTCTTGACAGTGAGGGTTAACCACCCTCAATAGAGAACGCGAGGGAACGAACTCTTCAAAGAACTGTGAAGAGAATGCTCGAGCACAACCCGTGGCCAACTAAAAACATATACAAACTTACATTTAAAGTTCTGGGTGATACTAAAATCCAACTATGCAATGCTTCCCAGTAACAGTGATAATGAGGAAAACGCCATGATACATAACAGTTTGGGGCTCAACCAAGACATGGAAAGAAACACTCCAACTCTTAACATCTCACATTGCAAGCCAGAGAAACGAACATATCAACCACAGGGACAAAAAGGAGTGGAAAAAATTAACACCAAGAATGGTTGCAAAACCAATGCGCAAAGATCAGAGCTTGTTAAACTATAATCATAAGTTTCCATAGAGAACTAGAATAAAAACCCCAAGATGATCGAACATGCTTTTCTGTGATTTAACCAATAAACACATGCACATATTACACACAGTAAAGAATATCCATTCCTCTTCTTTAAAAAGCCAACAACCTAGAATAGTCACGAGAAGAACCCACAGACACAACACCGATACACAATCCAAAAACTTAAGAAAAACACAAACCTCAAGCCATTCTGAGCCAAAAATCAATTCATAATGCAGAGGAACCATCATGGATGGAAAAATAAGGAACCATACCTGGAAAATATTGCTCGAGGGAGAGAATTAGATTGTATCTTCCTTCACAACCGAAAATCGTGGAGCATCAGCAACCACCAGATCCAAAAACCAAATGTATGTATGGCTAGGGTGATGGGCCTCGAGGGTTGTTTGAGTGGCGTGCAGTAAATGCACATTGCTTCCTTCCCTGACCTCATTCAATTCAACGTACAAGCCAGCCAATTCACCATAACATTAACCATTAATTCAACCAAATGTCCCATTGTTATATCCATTTACATAGTGTGCCACCCAAAGTATTGCCAAAACCTTTTAAAAAAAATAACCATGTGTTATAATGTTACCACATATTCCTCACACAAAGCGAATAAGTCTAGCATCAAGGGTTTATACACTCTTCATTTGTCACAATTACATATAACCTTAGGACTTGTACGTAGTCTTTTTATTTGAAAAAACTTCGATATTATCCTTTATCAAGATCATAAATAAAACAATTAATCCATGTTTAATTGCAATGTCAAACCAAACCGATAATGATCCTTTTATCCATAAGGTAGCCTTAATATAATTTGTGAATGGACATTAAAACAATCCAGTGCCATGCAATAATCAGCCATCAGCTTATGTCACCAAAACATTTTAAACCATAATTTGAATCATCAACTATAGAAGACTGTGCTAGCATCACCATAACAACAAACAAAATATATAAGCACAACATATCCATCATAGCGCCACTAGTCTACAAGGGGTCCCACCTACTAGTTTATTATTACTATTATAAATAAATAATAGAGCTTGGCAATCAATTCCGAGCAGTATTCATCGTTGCAATTTTAAGCATCAACAAACTGGCGACTCCACAGGGAAATTAGTTTCCAATAGATTAAGAACTTAGATAGTCTGGTTTCGTAGACCAGGTGAAAATTAGATCAAGGAATGTATATCAGAATGATTATGCAACAGGGGAAGTGAGGTGGTTTAAGGGAAAAGATGATTTGGGATTTAGGGAATAACTTATGGAAAATGTTACGTATGAGGGGTTATTCTTGTATGCATAACATTCGATTAATCACAGTAAAAGAATTCTTTGCTTTAAGGAGAAAAATTTTGGTGAGTTCTTTTTTAATCTCGTAGCGGAGGGAAGAAAAGGAAAGTAGAAATAGGGATAAAAAACCAACTATCTTATCTAACAACAGTACTGAAGAAAATAGAAATTTCAATGATGTCTTCAAGGGGGGACATCATGACAGTTGTGTAACTAGATTGTTATTGATTAACAATACTTGCATAATAACATCGTTGTGGAAAAAGTGATCCAAAATTTTATTTCTGACAAGAAAATAAGTAAATAAAAGAAATAAAACAGCAAAAAGAAATAACAGCAAAGCAATAAAACAAAACTATAATACAGGAATAATTCCATGCAACATTTAAACTTTCAAGCTGGTTCCACATAGTTTTTTAAGTGGGAACTATTGGTGTTATAGAAAAACAATCATTCTTCCAAGTCCTTTAGAATATAGGAGTTTGCACCCAGGACAAAAGCTATTTTAAAAGGACCCATCTATAACTTTTGGAACTTTGAATTCCTTCCTCTATCAGGATGAGTTGAATCCCACAACAAGACTTTATCATTAACCTTAAATTTGACAGCTTTTGCACTTTCATTGAAATATATTTTAACAATTTGTTGTCTTCTCTTTATGTTATCCAAGGAAAACGTCATTTGTTCCTCTAAAGCCAAGAATTCATTTATCCTTTGAGAGATATTGGAAGAATTTAATTCTTCAACCTGTAGCATCAACCTTAGAGAAAAAAATTCCATCTCGGTAGGAAGAATGGCTTCTTC
>JASDQU010738172.1:7597-22343 GCA_032191745.1 Picea mariana
CGTTCTTCTTTAAGACTTTAATCAATGTTTTGTTCATGGATTCTACTTGGACATTTCCTTGGGGATAATAAGTGGATGAGGTTCAATGCTTAACCCCAAACTTGCTACAAAACTTAGTAAACTTCCCATAAATGAAAGAAATTCAATTATCATAAATAATTTCCAATGGAAGGATAAATTGTGAGAAAATATTGACTTCTAGGAATGGAATTACCTATTCAACCTTATAATTTTTTAGTGGAACAACTTCACACCCTTCGTAAAGCAATCAGTGGCTATGAGGATACACACATGGCCAATAGAAGATGGTGGGATAATTGGGCCAATGAAGTGCAGACCCCATAGCAAAAGGAAATCAAGAAGAATAAGATTTAAGGGAATGGAAGAAAGTTACTCTCTTCCCATCATATTCTAGCATATCTTGCAAGATTGCACGAACTAGTAACGATATTTGAAAAGAGAGGGCCATTATTGACCAATCTAGATGATTTTGTCTGCAATCTCCTTGGAAACAAAATGGCCACCAATGTGAAAGGGTTGAACAACCATATAGTGAATAACTATCAACATGCTTTAAGAGATCTATTTCTCTACACAATACAAAAGTACGTCATCTATAAACCTACAGAACAGTAAATACACAATATGACATAATTTGAGGATTTTAATCTCAATCTCCTTTTGTGACTTTCGATGTTGGGAAGACAGTGTTCATTATGTAAGTAACATACAATATCATGATACTAAGGATGATCAGTGACATATACATTCTCACAATCAACATAAAATCAAGAAGATAAAGAGTCATCATCACTATTGGAATCTTCATTAGGATCGCCACGCTAAGCTAGGTGGAGAGATAAATATCACCCTTTAATAGTGTGAGAAGTAAATATCTCAAAATCATGCTCTTGTATCTTAGTTAAATAATGAGAAAGATTTCCTAAAAGGAAAATTTGGGACTATAGAAATTTAATCGTAGGTAGAGGAACCTTTACCTTGGTATGTTTTCCAAGAATGAAGTGGCGAAAATTTTCAGCAACCTTGACCAAAGAGAAAGAATTATTTTCAATCAAGGTATACTTCAACTCAACGTTATAAAGGCTTAAGATCATGAAATCAATTGATTTTTTTGAACCCAAGTCAGCCTTTTGTAACATGATAGCTAAGTTATCTTTCTCTATAGTATTGTATATGACAAAATCTTTTAGAAAATCAAGTTGAGAAAGCATAGGTGAAAAAATGGCCTTTTTGATATCCACCAAACCTCTCTCAGTGTCTTGAGACTAAGAAAATTCATGTTACTTTTTATGCAGATTATGAATAGGCTTGACCTATTGGAAAACACATGTATAAACCTTCTAACAAAATCGATTTTTCCCATAAAGGATTGCATTCCCTTCTTTGTGGCAGGTGGAGGAAGGTTTTGAATCACACAAACCCTTTCTAGGTCAATACTAATGCTAGAATCTTTAAAAAATGGCCAAGTAATTTCCCCCATGAGAAACCAAATATAGACTTAGGTAGATTCAAGGACATGTCATACTTTCTGCAACATGGAAATACTTGCCTCGGGTGATTAAAAGTATCTCCTGATAGCTTGGAATGAATAGTATGGTCATCGAGGTAAACCTAAATAATCATACCAATTAAGTCATCGGATGTTATGTGTGTATTTCTCTAAAAAGTGGCACCTGCATTGATTAGAACACATGTCATGCATTCAAAAGTGAAGGTGCCTCACTGAGTAGGTAAGGTGGTTTTATAATGATCTTCTCACTTGAGGTAAATTTTATCACAACCTAAGAATCCATCAAGCAGAGACATCATTTGGGATCCTACAACTTGTTGCAAGATTAGTTCCATGTTAGGGATCATAAGGTTATCCTTCACTCTTTCCTTGTTAAAGGTGCGAAAGTCTACACATAGTCAAATGTACCCATTCATTTTGTGAATTAGGACCAAGTTAGAAACCCACTCAGAGTACTTGACACATAAGTCAATAATTATCTCTCCTTCTTCTACTTCCACCTTTGCTGCTTTTGGTTACTTTTCCTATTGCTTCCTTTTCCATTTTCTTTTTCTCTACTACTGAAGAAGAATCCTATGCCTCAAATACCTATGTATCCTCTCTTTCTAATGGTGTTGTATTTACCTAGTTAATTGCTTCTGAGCCAATGGATTAAACCACCTCTATTGCTTATGCCATTACCTATGCTTTTGAAGAAGAATATTCCTCTCTAGCTACAAGGTCAACTCAATCAAATGGATCTGTGGATGTCAGTGGTGGGACTGGATATAAAACCAGTTATGATATTGGCATTGAGCATCTTGTCAACTTCCCTTCTAATAGTGGCCTCAAAGGCTAGAGTAACTAGTTGTTGTCTTTGCCAAATAGGAATAGTGTTGTATTTTATAGTAATATCTGCGATGGATAATTCTCAGGTCAAAACCACAAAAGTCATCATATGAATAAACAAAGACATCCATGAATTCAAGGAATAAAGTAATATTATTATTCTTTTCTAACTAGAAACAATTAGCGCTTATAGACAAAGTTTTAGGGTCATCATCTGCACCAATATTCATAAGGATAGTGTATGATAGCTTTCTCTTTGAAGCCTCTTGAGAGGATGTGTTCTTACTCCCAACATCACTTAGGGAAAAGGAATTATCCAAAGGTAGTAAGCCCTTGGGAATTTTTTTTTTTGTCTATGAGAATGACATTAGAGTATCAACTTGCTCTCAATAAGAAAAAAGCAACAAATGTCCCTATCATTCTGGAAAATTTACCAAGAATCATCATTATCAAGTAGGTGAGGTTTATACAAATATATCATAGGGTGGCTACAATGGTTAGCCAATAGCTATCTCTCGAGTCTAGTAGTGTAAGGAACTAGCTTATCAACTATACAAATTTTCTTCTCTACAACTATTTCCAACTATTCATGTAGATTCTCATGTAGATTTATTTTTTTTAAAACCTACAGGAGGCATGGAAATTGCGACGAAATTTCATCGCAAATGTTTTTACTCTACCAAGAATTTTCATGGCAATATCGACGAAATTTCACCGCAATACAAAAATGATTGTTTACTCTACCAAGGATTTTCGTGGCAATAACAACGAAAGTTCGTCGCAATGTTCCATGCTTTTTGTCGCACATATGGCATCTGCATCGTAAAATGTTGGTGATTTTTTACTCTACCAAGAATTTTCGTGGCAATAGTGACGAAATTTCGTTGCAACTTTCCACGCTTTTTCGTCGCACATATGGCATTTGCGTCGTAAGTTGTTGGTGAGTTTTTTACTTTGGCACAGTTTTTTGTCCCTATTGAGACGGTGTTTCGTCACTATTGCCACACTTTTCAAGGTAAACCTATCTTGAGGATGGTGACATGTGATGACCTTATTCCATCGCTGTTTCCATGAAAACCTAGTTCATGGATATAGCAATGAAAAAATTTCCACAAAAAATAGTCTTTGATTTCGTGGAAAGTGCGTCGAATATGTGTGGAAATAGCAACAAAAAACCATGGAAAATTTGGTCATATGTAGTAGTGAGTCTAGGTTGTAAGCAAATAAGGACACTGGAAAGAAAAATAAAGATATCGGGAAATGGTTTGACTTCTGTAAGAGACCCTATCATAACACTGTTGATTGTCTCTCCAAGCAATTGTTGGTGGCTAAGGTGAAAGCCTCTAAATCAGATGAGGGTTCTGACTCTGAGTTAGAACTAGAAAGGGGGAGACATATCATTGACGCAGAACCCAGTGCCACTATTTCTACTACCAAGGTCCAACCTGGTTAACCAGATGAGCTAGAAGAAGGAGAGCGCCTCTTTCATTCACAGATGTGGGTAAAAGGCACCCCGCTGCAATTTATCATTGATAGCAGTAACCAGAAGAAACTCATCTCAGAATATCTCATCAAGAAGCTAGACATACTGATAACGCTTCACCCACAACCCTACACCATTGGATGGATCCACCAAGGAAGCAATCTCCGCTTCAACCAACAGTGTTGCCTGCCACATGACATTAATCCCTTCAAAGATGAGGTATTGTGTGATGTTGCTCCTCTCGAAGTTTGTAATGTTCTTTTGGGACAACCTTATTTATGGAAATGTCATGTTGTATATGAGTCTAGACCTCACAGTGTTATTATTACTTTGAACAGGAAATTATACATGATACCCAAGGAAGTCCCACCTAGTGTTATTTCCTTGATCTATGCCAAGCATTGTAGGAAGGTCATCACTTAGACTGGAAAGTTTGTCTTCTTCGTGATTTGCTCTCAGAGTGAGAAAAACTTGTAGCCACATCCAGGGCCTCTACAAATGACCTCTCCACACAATAGAAGCAAGTGGACAAGGTCATGGAAGAATACAAAGATATATTCTCCTCACCTATCAGGGTACCTATTCACTGTTAGGTCAAGCATCCCATTGATCTAACCCATGGTGCACTGTTTCCCAATGGGCCAGTCTACTGCCACTCTCTGTTAGATAATGAGGAGATCAAATGATAGATCCAAGAACTACTGCACAATGGGGCACATCCGTCCCATCTCATCACCTTGTGGGAGCCCAATCGTGCTGGTGCAGATGGGACCTGGCGACTCCGCATTAATTACCAAGCCCTAAATAAAATCACAGTCAGGAACCAGTACCCGATTCCTAGAATCGACGATCTCCTTGATCAACTCAAGGGGGCCAAATACAAAGTCACAGTCTGATGACAACATGTGTAGTCCTCAGATAGAACTTTCCAATGGGATATCGTGCACCTAAAATGAAGATCGTATGCAAACGTTACGACCCTAGGAAGTTGATGTACTAGCTTACCCCAACACATGACTTTTGGCGCTCCATCTCCTAGGGTTAGGTTTTTCAATGTCTAGGGTTTTGGCATTCCTACTTACTGTAAAAAGGGCTTGGAGAGCCTCATTGTAACCATGTTCTTGCGAATGAGCGCAACCATCACATCTCTTCTCAGAGATAAGTCACCACCATTCTAGCAGGCTTGTTTTCTGCTGCATTTTACAATTTCAACACATTTTCTTATTGAATAGAAACCAATTTTACCGTATCTTTGTTATTGTATCTCTGTTATTCTTTTGTCTTCATGTTAATAATAATAATATGTATTCATTTTTGTTATGCTCATAAAATCCAGATCAAATCTCCTATTTACATGCATCTCTTTTATGTTTTCAGGGATTAGTTACTAAATATTCCCAAATCTCTCCCCTTTGGACATCAAATTGACTGTGCAATTCATGGTAAAATTTCATCTCTTACCAAATTCTAATGAACATTAATTAATCACAATGTAATAAATTCTAAATTTCATTTATTTCAAATTTACATCTTAGATTTTCATTTCTCATTATTTTCTTCTTATTATTTTTTTTAAATACTTTTCCTCTTTTTAAAATTGGGTTTATTTTCTTAATATCAACCAGGGTTCTAAAATTCCTTGAAATTCAGAGTCTAGTAGATTTTCTAGACCAATAGAGAGACCAAAGCCAACTGCCCAACCTTCAAGTTTCTAACATAAATTACATTTTCCTAATTACAAAGCTGCTCTATGAGGATTTTAGTGGCTTGAATTTACTAATACTTGGGGATTTTGTCATATATATTTACTACAGGTGATCATCCAACACCATGTTCCTAATCTGAGTAATAACTCATTATAAACAACTTCCCTTTCCAAATAGAAACAGGCAGAAAAAAAACAACAAAATATGTTTTCCAAACTTTATTTCATATTCCCCAGCTAGCCAGACGATCAGAGTGACAATTCCATCATTCGAATAGAACAATAAATTATGCAATTATTTAGCACAAGAAATCCATAGTATAAAATAAACTAGTCATGCCAATACAAGACACAAAAAACACGTTTCTGAAACTTAGAAATACCTGGAAATTGCTAAAGGGTGTGCCACTTTCCACCCAACCATAGGCACATCTTCTTGGTGTATTACACAAATGGCCACACCCTAGCCGGAGTATGATGCCATGAGAGAGAGTTCTTCTTTTTCTCAGCAAACAACAAGGGATGAAGGTTACTCTCCTTCTCCCACAGGAACCTGGCAGTACAGTATTCTATCCACCAAGAAAGGGGACATGCTGTGATTGCTTCACTCAATCACTTAATTTCTCTACAACCCCACTTATCATATTGATTAGAAAATGTTTCCCAATAGTTCCTGTACCCAAAACAATTTATTGTCTCAGTTCTCTTAAGAACCATAGAGCTGCACACACTCTTATTCTTCTTCAGATATGATCCCCATATCCATTCATGTGTCTCCTCTGCCTTCTACCCATGATTTTTCTCCTTTTTCTTGCCTTCTATAGAAATATTTTGGTGGTCCATTTACCAATTCATGGGTCAGATTAAGAAGTTTTCAGATGGGGTACTCTACCCATCTCCTCATTGATTCTTGAGGAAGACTTCCCAACTACTAGCTTGACTAGTAATTAAATTCTCTAGGACAAAGGACTATTATGGGTCTGGGCATGTTAAATCCAAAAAATTACTGGTCTGGTAGGGGTCATCTCAACGATTACTTGTTCCCGTCACCATACCCTCTTAAGGATCATAATCTGCATTAGAAACACCTTCATTAGTTGTTCAACATTTTCCATTTTTATTTAATGGTAGAAACATTTACATTACCATCTCAACAAAGGTTCATCATTTTCCAAAATCCACACATAACAGACTTGTCCATAGTATTTTAGTAGTAACATAATTATATTTACAAGCTGGGAAAAATAAGGGTGTTACAATAGGGCCAAGGTGCAACTCTAGGTCTAACTCTTAGAGAAATGTGTCTTAGTCAATAAGAGACGACTCACCAATAGTAATTCAATGAAGACCTTCCATACTAGCACGTGTATAGGACAAAGATGCCTACTGATTTTGAGAAGTACTTGACATACAATAAGGTCGACATGCAAAGTCAATAATTTTAAGGAATGACTGACAAATGATAAAACTTCCCTTGAACAAAATAACAACATGATAAAGTGACTTAGGTAGCATGGAATTAAATATGGACGATGACATAAGTCTCCAACATAGGAGGCATCATTCGACTCTTCATAATGATTGGAGAATAACCAGTTAGAGGAGTAAAAAATTTGCATAACTTGTTCAATTTTCTAAATCCACACTATACCCAAACTGTTGATATATCAACTCAAAACTTTGTGTTTTGTTCAAGGGAAACTTGACTGTTGCCAAAATAGTGAAGAAAATAATCTTTCCCATCCTCTTTTATTTTATTGTCTTTTTCATATTAGAAAACCTGAAAAAGAATAAAAGAATGTTATAGTGTAGTCGAGGAAATGAGTTCCACGGGAAAGAAAACTAGTTCCAAGCACAAGGAACATACCTATGCTCAATACAAGAAAACACGTGCATGATATGGACACTCGAGGGAATGTTTCCTCTAAGGATATAGGTGTCAATTTTCAAAGGAAAATATTGCAAGGATAGAAATTGATGAGAATTCATAAGCAAGAGGCTAAGCGATAGCAAGCTAAAGTCAACATTAGGCCCAAAAGCAAAAGCGAGAAATATGCAATGCAATTACAACTTGACACAAAAGTATGGGATCCCCATGGGTAATATCCAGAAAACAATTGGGAAGAAAATGAGTTTCAACGCAATTTCATGGGGGGACTAAAGAAGACTTTGAGCCTATGAAATTACTTCAGCATGCAAACCAAAAGGCCAAACAAGGTTTTATCCAGGATTCCCGTGTATGGTAGGCTCTACCACAAAAAATATGACACTTATATTCAATGGGGAAAATGTCATGTCGCAAGTGAGTGGGATCGACCCTAAGGTACATGTATAATTGTCATTGAATATGCAATATGCAAGGCGAAAAATGTTCTACCCTATATGCCAATAAGCAAAAACATTACTTGTGAAGAGTCAGAAAAGTGGATTGAAAGGATGAAAAACACCTTGGTAAGTCGTCCTTCCTGAAAAACTTCATCATTAAACATCATCTACACTTGCAAGTCAGTCCATTAGGAATAAAAATTGTAACCATGGTAAAAACTATAGAAAAGTGGGTAAATAAATTGAATTAAATAGTAAAAATACAAGTTTTTTACCATGTCATTTGAAAATTTACACAAATAGTGAATTTTTGTGAAAGAACAAACCTTGAATTTTGTCAAATGATTGCAAGATCTACTTGAAATGAAATCGAGTGTCGTTGGGACCAGGTAAGAGGCTACATACTTATCTCCATTTTCATCCATTTAAATTCTTGTTTTTTTCAATTTTTAGTTAGTTTTGTTAATGTTTACACTAGGGAGGGCTTGTACTTTCTCTGCATTGGAACAGGGTGCATACAAGAGGCCCTATACAAGTGATAATTAAAAAAAAACCACACATATACTCTCATGTTCTAACTATGACCCACATACAAGTCCATTTTAAGTGAAAAAAAAAAGATTTTAACTCATTTCTTGATCCAAAAACGAAGGATGGTGATCAAGTGGAGAGAAAGAGAGCATGAAGATGTTGATAATCAATTGATTGATGATCCAGAGGAAATGGAAGCCATTCAACAATGTGGCTTAAGAAATTTATTTGAAATAAGCAACATGCAGGATCATAAACGATTGTTGTAGGTCCTCATAAATTATTGGGAACCTGACATTGATGCATTTATGCTAGATGGTCAGCCTTTAAAGTTAGAGGTAGAAGATATCTATTTCATAATTGGTATTTGTCACTGTTGTGACATAGTCAACCTCAAGACACACGGTGGTGGAAAAATGACAAATGAGGAATATATTGCCACCTACTACGACCCAGGTACACAAAACGTTGGGAGCCAAATTCCAATCCGGAATGTAGAAAGCCTCAGTCTAAATATAATGTTATTGACCATTTTTGGAATATTGGGATAGAAAACATTACATCATCCATATCGACCATAGATGTACTACACAGTGAAATGTTTGAGGCCAACAATATATGAATTGAGATCCTCATTGTTACAGTGTATGAAGAATCAAATTATAGAATGTAAGCTGGGAAAGATGAAGAATTTCAATTATGACAACATCCTTCGCAGTTTATTCTTCTTTGAGAGTGTTGGATATCAATCCCAAAGTTCACATGGGGCCACATAGTCTCATAGAACCATGTATGACTCGATGGGTAGGTATTTTGCAATGACTGGGGGGCAAGCGCCTGCCAGACCCATACAATGACAACTTCTTTGTTTGTTGGGAGCGCCAGATTATCACCATAGATGGTTATCCCTATGAGGGGATAAACTTCAACCAAGATCCAAATATGCATGTTCCACTTGGTGTTACACTTGGTGAAATAGATAACACTTTTTAAAGTTTTTATGTATTTTATTTAACATATCTCTCAAGAAGTAAACAAAAAAAAAGTTGTTTTTGGTATGGGTCGTAATTATAACAAAATATATCGAATGTGCAGATATTGGACTGAAACGATCATAGGGATTCCCTCAACACAGACGCAAAGGATGTGGTGTGGACCATCCCAAAGGGGATACAGAGAGAGTGCTATTAAATTTCCAATGAAACCTATATCGTCTTACACATTAGGTCCCTATGATCCAGATCGAGGACTTGCCAGAGCATATGCAACAACAGGTCATCGCAGTGCCACAAGCCTGGGTGCAACTCTTTATGTGCTTGGCCAACACTATTGTATGTTATAAAGACACACATGCAAGGGAAAGGCCCTCTTTATAGATTCTATGTATTATTTTTATAATTCTACAGAGATAGACATTCGGGGATAGAAGCCTGATTTTGTAAAATTAACCATATTTTTGTACTTAATGGATATTAAAGTAATATATATAGTTACTTTTCCTCGGTGTACTTATATAATTATGTGCAAATGGAATTCATTTATATACATGTGTATGTGTGTGCTTATGAATTTAAGTATCGAACAAATTCCAGTTTAATACATAATTAACATAAGCATCAAATACTAGATTAGGACTCCTAGAAACGTGAATGTACGTAATGTAATAAAAAGAACATTCCAGGAGATGTACTCGAAGGAACCATCGGAGGGGTGAGGGATCACAAAAAAGGTATTCACCATTCAACTACGACACTGCTAATTGGAAATCTAGATGAACCTCAAGAGACTGGATACCATGGGAAATGACGTCTCTAAGAAGCTCAATCACGATGTTATACTAGGCCACATTATTGGTTGTTGGTGCAAGAAAAGCGCCTCTAGAAATTACCAATTGGCCCATGGGTGAATAAATCACCCAGGAAGTGGAAGAAAGGTTCTGAGTGCGATGATTGGCATCGCCCGTGAACCCTATGAAGAACGAAGATTCTTGTGACATATTCCAACCAAACAAAAGAACGATAAGTAAGCCAAAATGAAAAGAAAATGAACTAAAAACTAGTCCTAAATACTACCAATATACAATAATTACAAAGGGGTAGACACCTAAGCATCAACACCCAAATGTAGTACCTATTGATATAGATACCATTTATTATCTCTAGAAATACATTACCTTCATATTTTGTTAACTCATAAGCTCCTTTTCGTAGAGTACACCTCACAATGTAAGGGTCATGCCACATTGGATTGCATTTTCCTACCCCTAAAGCATCCTTGTCCTAGTCATAGATGAAGACAATATGTCCCTTTGAAAATAACCTTGGGAGAATAGACTTATCATAGTGAGTCTTAACACGCTTTTTTGTGCCTCATTTTTCATGGCAACATCATGACACTACTCATCGAGAATTTCCAAGTGAATAAGGCACACTTCTAAATTTGTCGTGTTAGTAAGAAGCTTAATAACAATCTTTAGTGAAGGAATTTCACATTCAATCGGTAGAACTGGCTCCACCCTATGAATGAATTGGAAATGTGAGAAGAATGTAGTAGTATTGACCGAAGTTTGGTATGCCCACAATGCTAGGTAAAGCATCAGATGCCAGTTTGATTTGCTCACATTGACAGTTCGTTGAAGGATGGTATTGAGCTATTTGTTGACAAATTCTACCTAACCATTCATCGGAGAGTAATAAAGAGACAATTACTTATGCTTAAAACCTAGTTTTGATGCTAATTTTGACAACATTCGATTATGGAAGTGACTACTATGGTCAATGGCAATATATTTTGGAACTTTGAACCTGGTAATAATTTGATTGAATATGAAAATAATTGCAGTCTCAACGTCATTTACAAATGTAGGAATGACCTACACCCACTTCGTAAAGTATTTTATGACCATGATAATATATTGATGCCCTCTAGCCGAAGGTGGGTGACATGTCGTAAAATCTACCCCCAACTTGGTGAAGGAGCCAATGGTGATGACCAAAAATAAATGAGCAAGATGTGCCCACATTTTCCTAGACAAGACTTGACAAGGGTGACATCTTTTGACCACCTCAATGCAATCCTTGAAGATATTCAGCCAAAAGTATCCAATGCACATGGTTTTTTGGGCTATTTCCAACCCGAAAAGATGACCACCACATGCTCCATTGTGGAAATAATTAAGAACACTCTTTTCTTCTTCATGAGTTAAACAATGACGGATAATCGAATGAACCCCTAACCAATACAAAGTGTCATTGATGATGAGATAATTATTCACTCGATGACAAATATGTCATCTTTCATCTCGCGAATAATGCGGAGAAAACTTAAAAGTTTGGAGATATACGAGGAAATCCCCTCACCAAGGGTCACTAGAAGAGATAAGAAAGATATGATCATCAAGAAATGAATCTGTGATAATGATGTCTTCATCCTCCTTGGGAAACTCAAACATAAGTTCAACAAAGACTAACAAATTTTTGGACTTGGTAGAGATGAAGTCCAAATCGAACTCCTATAATATGGCAATCCATTTATTGTATTTTCTCCCAATGATTCGTCATGTTAGAACATATTGGAAAGGATTGACATCAACAATTACAATAGTATTGTGTAAAAGAATAACGTCGAAGCCTTTGGAAAATGTGCATGGCTTCCAAATCCATATTCTTGAAATGCGAGTAGTTAAGTTCAGAACCAATCAAACCGCAACTGAGGTAGTAAATGACATGCTCCTAGAAATCATCATCTTCCTAAACTAGAACCATGCCAACAATAGATTCCACAACTACAAGATATAACAAGAAATATCTACTATAGTTCGGGGGACTAAGCAAGGGGGGAAAACAAGTGCCTTTTTGAGTGCGTCAAATGATCATTGCACAAAGTCATCCCATATGAAAGGGACCCACTTTTTCAACAAACACATGGATCCCTTATTGATATCAACAAAGCTAGCTATAAATCGATGAAGAAAATTGGAGTTTCCATGCAAAATTTGAAGTTGTCAAATATTTTGTGGGGGAGGCAACTAAATTATCACATCAACCTTTAACAGATCAACCATGATCCCCTTATTGGAAACAATAAATCCCAATAGATTCCCTAAGATGACACAAAATATGCACTTATTAGGATTGAACCGAATATGATAATATTGGGATTCAACAGAATACGATAATATTGGCATCTCTCAAACACAAGTTGAAGGTGAGACGAATTATCTGCTCTCTTGTGAGAGTGCACAACAAGGTCATCAAGATAAGCTTCAAATATATGTTTTAGATCGTGAAAGGAAAAAGACATAGTGTTGGAGAGGCGTTTTGGATAATCTTCAAGATCTGCGCCAAAAAGAAGTTGAAGGGAAAAAGGAAATCATAATATGGACTAGAGTGCATGATGGGAGAAGATGCCAAGGAGTGCAACAAAAGGATGTGCAACAGAGCAACGCATAGAAGGAAGAAAATGATTATAAACCATGGGGTTTGGGTACATTTTGTCCACTTTTTTAACGTGTTTTGGGGGACACTTTATTCTCTTTTGTAATGGGATTGGCCCTATTATTATGTATAAATATGTAAGAGATACAAATATAGGGATATATAGAGTGATGGTGTATGTAAGTTGTGAATTCTTTTTGATAAGGGAGTCGAGCGAAGGAAGATATATGTAGTATGACTGAAGAGTGAACTCGCATTTTAGAATAACAACTAAGTAGGTTTTGGATGATATTATTGTTACATATATTGTAGCATAGTGCACAGTTGTAAGAAATCCATTAATGAATAATATAAGAAGCTGACCATTGTGGACATAGCCCAAGTTGGGTGAACCACGTAAATTTGTGTGTTATGATGTGCTTGCAATATATGTTGTTTTCTGGTTTTTGCTAAATGTATGGATCATATATGATGTTGTAAGGTGGCACACATATTATTTTTTATAAAAAAGAAATTGTTAGCTATGAGAATTTCACACCCAAGTAAAGGACCCAAATGATGCCTCACTTCCCCTCGGCACTATAGAACCTTGGTAATTGCAGCCCCTCTAGATGCCTTGAGTGAGAATTCACTTGCTCTGTAGGTTATGATGAAAGGGATGGTGTATAAGGTTTTTGTTGGTAACTGAATGCTAAACACATATGGAATCTTTCGATACGCAAATGTACCCCATGGACATATAAATGTCATTTTGTGTTTGTCCTAGAGTTGGATTTGGATCTAGATATAGTAAGAGAATTCATCCATAAAATAAAATATTTCACTTCTCACACACTCATTGATAATATAATCAATAAATGGCATTGGGAAGTTGTCCTTTGGATAATATTTTCTCATATCCTGAAAATCCATGCAAACGTGAATGGTTCCTTGCTTCTTATCAACTAGAATGAGATTTGACATGCATTCAGTCATAAGAACTGGATACATGAAACCAACCTTGAGAAGTTTCTCTAAACCTACCTTAATTGATGTTTCCTTTCTAGAGTTAACCAGTCATAACTTTTGTTGAATAGTTTTTATGTTTTCATATGTCCTTATCTCATGTTCAATGATCTGGGGGTCTATGCCTGACATTTCTTCATATGAACAGGAAAATACATCACATAATTATTTTAATAGAGAAGTATAAGTGTGGATATCCTCTGGAGAGAAATCCACACCGATGAACATGTTCTCCACGATGCGAGGGGTTCTAGAGATATTGATCAGAATTATTTCCAATGTATTTTCCATGTTTCCCTTAGCATACCCACCATGCATAGTTAAGAGGGGTTCATAGAACAATGAACACCTCCTCTCAAAGTCAATCAGAACTCTCCCTTCTCAACCCTACTAAGCTCTAGGAAGAAATAAGATCAATGATGTAAGATATCCCAGGGTCATTCAGGCCCAATCATTTCCTCAAGGATCTTGTCATCAGAAGGGAAAATGATATCAAGGAAATCTAGTGAGTTAGAAGAATCCAGGGCCTAGATGGGCTCCGTAAGGTGATCTACTTCTTCTATCTAGGAAGGAATAAGATCGAGATCTTCAATAGCTTTTTGAATGGATTGCTAAGCTATCTTAGGTGAAGATAGTGGCATGGCCATCCCGACATGGGAAAGACCTTTCACCGAATTAGATGGAGAGGGTAAAAACCAAGGATCCTTGAAGTATGATGTTCGAAAAGAACTTAGTTGATTCACATGGATCAAAGAGCTTAACTGTTGATATCAAGATGGAATAGTGTTAATATATGATATAAGAATTATGAAGTTGAATGTTCCCATCAAGAAAGGATACATACTAACACCAATTCTCTCAGTTGTCTTTTGATAGTTTCCAACTAATGGGACTGTAGATCC
>JASDQU010738172.1:22393-42804 GCA_032191745.1 Picea mariana
CTTTGTCCTCCTTTGTGTTGAACTTGAACAGGAAGTAGCCTCTACCCAGAAAATATGAGGTGACTTTGTTCTTGATCAGCGGAATCCAATTCTTAACGACCCAATTTTCAGTCGATTTTGGCGAGGGCCAAAGGCCCGTGAATTGACCCACCAAGGCCCGATCTGCCAGGGACAAGGTGACTTGGATCGGACCCTCAGGAGGGAGGTTTACCTCAGGAACATCGTCAAGATTTTTGACGAGCTTAGTGGCTTCGAACTTCTTCTTTTTGGGCAACGAAGCTAGCAGAGAGGAGAAGGCAACTTCATCACCCGGGGGTGGAGCATGCGAGGGCCTGAGGGGAGAGCCTTGGGACTCCATGGCAGCGTCGACTCCAATCCAGCCCAATCTCAGGACATTATGCCGCAAGGCAATATGTTATGCTGTGCATTCAGATCTGAGTGTCTTTGTTTTAAACTTGTTTTATATTCTATTATTAAAACAAGATTGCAGAGCTTTGTATAGTAAAAATAAAGAGGGCTGCAAAAGTAGTCTTTATCAGAGTTGCCTTGGCTCTACACTCCACCCAACATGTGCCAGGTGAGCATACCCTATCTTTGGAGACCTTAGGCAGAAGTTACTACACACCATTGTGTCTTCATGCTAATAATAATAATAATATGTATTCATTTTTGTTCTCCTCATAAAATCCAAATCAAATCTCCTATTTACATGCATCTCTTTTATGTTTTCAGGGATTAGTTACTAAATATTCCCAAATCTTTCCCCTTTGGACATCAAATTGACTGCGTAATTCATGGTAAAATTTCATCTCTTACCAAATTCTAATGAACATTAATTAATCACAATGCAATAAATTCTAAATTTCATTTATTTCAAGTTTACATCTTAGATTTGCATTTCTCATTCTTTTCTTATTATTTATTTTTTTAAATACTTTTCCTTTCTTTAAAATTGGGTTTATTTCCTTAATATCAACCGGGGTTCCGAAGTTCCTTGAAATTATGAGTCTAGTAGATTTTCTAGACCGATAGAGAGACCAAAGCCAACTGCCCAACCTTCAAGTTTGTAACACAAATTACATTTTCCTAATTACAAAGATTCTCTATGAGGATTTTAGTGGCTTGAATTTACTAATACTTGGGGATTTTGTCATATATATTTACTATAGGTGATCATCCAACACCATGTTCCTAATCTGAGTAATAACTCATTATTAACAACTTCCCTTTCCAAATAGAAATAGGCAGAAAAACAACAACAAAATATGTTTTCCAAACTTTATTTCATATTTGCCAGCTAGCCAGATGATCAGAGTGACAATTCCATCATTTGAATAGAATAATAAATTATGCAATTATTTCAAGAAATCCATAGTATAAAATAAACTAGTCATGTCAATACAAGACACAAAAAACACGTTTTTGAAACTTAGAAATACCTGAAAATTGTTGAAGGGTGTGCCACTTTCCACCCAACCATAGGCACATCTTCTTGGTGTATTACACAACTGGCCACCCCCTAGCCGGAGTATGATGCCATGAGAGAGATTTCTTTTTTTTTTTCAGAAAACAATAAGGGACGAAGGTTACTCTTCTTCTCCCACAGGAACCTGACAGTACAGTATTCTATCGACCAAGCAAGGGGACATGTTGTGATTGCTTCACTCAATCACTTAATTTCTCTACAACCCCACTTATCATATTGATTAGAAAATGTTTCCCAATAGTTCCTGTACCCAAAACAATTTATTGTCTCAGTTTTCTTAAGAACCATAGAGCTGCACACACTCTTATTCTTCTTCAGATATGATCCCCATATCCATTCATGTGTCTCCTCTACCTTCTACCCATGATTTTCCTCCTTTTTCTTGCCTTCTATAGCAATATTTTGTGGGTCCATTTACCAATTCATGAGTCAGATTAAGAAGTTTCCAGATGGGGTACTCTACCCATATCCTCATTGATTCTCGAGGAAGACTTCCCTACTACTAGCTTGACTAGTAATTAAATTCTCTAGAACAAAGGACTATTATGGGTCTAGGCATGTTAAATCCAAAAAAATACTAGTCTAGTAGGGGTCATCTCAACGATTACTTGTTCCCCTCACCATACCCTCTTAGGCATCATAATATGCATTAGAAGCACCTTCGTTAGTTGTTCAACAATTTCCATTTTTATTTAATGGCAGAAACATTTACATTACCATCTCAACAAAGGTTCATCATTTTCCAAAATCTACAAATAACAGACTTGTCCATAGTATTTTAGTAGTAACATAATTATATTTACAAGCTGGGGAAAATAAGGGTGTTACAATAGGGCCAAGGTGAAACTCTAGGTCAAAACTCTTAGAGAAATGTGTCTTAGTCAATAAGAGACGACTCACCAATAGTAATTTAATGAAGACCTTCCATACTAGCACATGTATAGGACAAAGATGCCTATTGATTTTGAGAAGTACTTGACATACAATAAGGTCGACATGCAAAGTCAATAATTTTGAGCAATGACTGACAGATGATAAAACTTCGCTTGAACAAAATAACGACATGATAAAGTGACTTAGGTAGCATGGAATTAAATATGGACGATGACATAAGTCTCCAACATAGGAGGCATCATTCTACTCTTCATAATGATTGGAGAATAACCAGTTAGAGGAGTAAAAAATTTACATAACTTGTTCAATGTTATAAATCCACACTATACCCAAACTGTTGATATATCAACTCAAAACTTTGTGTTTTGTTCAAGGGAAACTTGACTGTTGCCAAAATAGTGAAGAAAATACCCTTTCCCATCCTCTTTTTATTTTTATTTTTTTGTCTTTTTCATATTAGAAAACTTGAAAAAGAATAAAAGAATGTTATAGTATAGTCGAGGAAACGAGTTCCACAGGAAAGCAAACTAGTTCCAAGCACAAGGAACATACCTATGCTCAATACAAGAAAACACGTGCATGATATGGACACTCGAGGGAATGTTTCCTCTAAGGATATAGGTGTCAATTTTCAAAGGAAAATACTGGAAGGATAGAAATTGATGAGAATTCATAAGCAAGAGGCTAAGCGATCGCAAGCTAAAGTCGACATTAGGCCCAAAATAGCAACAGAGAAATATGCAATGCAATTACAACTTGACACAAAATTATGGGATCCCCATGGGTAATATCCAGAAAACAATTGGAAAGAAAATGAGGTTCAACACAATTTCATGGGGGGACTAAAGAAGACTTTGAGCCTATGAAATTACTTCAGCATGCAAACTAAAAGGCCAAACAAGGTTTTATCTAGGATTCCCATGTATGGTAGGCTCTACCACAAGCAATATGACACTTATATTCAATGGGGAAAATATCATGTCGCAAGTGAGTGGGATCGACCCTAAGGTAGATGTATAATTGTCATTGAATATGCAATATGCAAGGCGAAAAATGTTCTACCCTATATGCCAATAAGCGAAAACATTACTCGTGAAGAGTCAGAAAAGTGGATTGAAAGGATGAAAAACACTTTGGTATGTCGTCCTTCCTGAAAAACTTCATCATTAAACATCATCTACACTTACAAGTCAGTCCATTAGGAATAAAAATTGTAACCATGGTAAAAACTATAGAAAAGTGGGTAAATAAATTGAATTAAATAGTAAAAATACAAGTTTTTTACCATGTCATTTGAAAATTTACACAAATAGTGAATTTTTGTGAAAAAACAAACCTTGAATTTTGTCGAATGATTGCAAGATCTACATGAAATGAAATCGAGTGTCGTTTGGACCAGGTAAGAGGCTACATACTTATCTCCATTTTCATCCATTTAAATTCTTGTTTTTTTCAATTTTTAGTTAGTTTTGTTAATGTTTACACTAGGGAGGGCTTGTACTTTCCCTACTTTGGAACAGGGTGCATACAAGAGGCCCTATACAAGCCATAATTTAAAACAAACCACACATACAAGTCCATTTTAAGTGAAAAAAAAATAGATTTTAACTCATTTCTTGATCCAAAAATGCAGGATGGTGATCAAGTGGAGAGAAAGAGAGCATGAAGATGTTGATAATCAATTGATTGATGATCAAGAGGAAATGGAAGCCATCCAACAATCTGGCTTAATAAATTTATTTGAAATAAGCAACATGCGGGATCATAAACGATTGTTGCAAGTCCTCATAAATTATTGGGAACCTGACATTGATGCATTTATGCTAGATGGTCAGCCTCTAAAGTTAGAGGTGGAAGATATCTATTTCATAATTGATATTTATCACTGTGGTGACATAGTCAACCTCAGGACACAAGGTCGTGGAAAAATGACAGATGAGGAATATATTGCCACCTACTACGACCCAGGTACACAAAACGTTGGGAGCCAAATCCCAATCCGGAATGTATAAAGCCTCAGTCTAAATATAATGTTATTGACCATTGTTGGAATATTGGGATAAACAACATTACATCATCCATATCAACCATAGATGTACTATGTAGTGAAATTTTTGAGGCCAACAATATATGAATTGAGATCCTCATTGTTACAGTGTATGAAGAATCAAATGATAGAATGTAAGCTGGGAAAGATGAAGAATTTCAATTATGAAAACATCCTTCGCAGTTTATTCTTCTTCAAGAGTGTTGGATATCAATCCCAAAGTTCACATGGGGCCACATCGTCTCATAGAACCATGTATGACTCGATGGGTAGGGATTTTGCAACGACTGGGGGGCAGGCGCCTGCCAAACCCATACAATGACAACTTCTTTGTTTGTTGGGAGCGCCAGATTATCACCATAGATGGTTATCCCTATGAGGGGATAAACTTCAACCGAGATCCAAATATGCATGTTCCACTTTGTGTTACACTTGGTGAAAAAGGTAACACTTTTTAAAGTTTTAAAGTTTTTATGTATTTTATTTAACATATTTCTCAAGAAGTAAACCAAGAAAAAGGTTTTTTTGGTATGGGTCATAATTATAACAAAATATATCGAATGTGCAGGTATTGGACCGAAAAAATCGTAGGGATTCCCTCAACACAGACGCAGAGGATGTGGTGTGGACCATCCCAAAGGGGATACAAAGAGAGTGCTATTAAATGTTCAATGAAACCTATACCATCTTACACATTAGGTCCCTATGATCTAGATCGAGGACTTGCTAGAGCATATGCAAAAATAGGTCATCGCAGTGCCACAAGCCTGGGTGCAACTCTTTCTGTGCTTGGCCAACACTATTGTATGTTATAAAGACACACATGCAAGGGAAAGGCCCTCTCCATATATTCTATGTATTATTTGTATAATTCTACAGAGATAGACATTCGGGGATAGAAGCTTGATTTTGTAAAATTAACGATATTTTTGTACTTAATGGCTATTAAAGTAATATATATAGTTATTTTTCCTCGGTGTACTTATATAATTATGTGCAAATGGAATTCTTTTATATACATGTGTATGTGTGTGCTTATGAATTTAAGTATGGAACAAATTCTAGTCTAATACATAATTAACATAAGCATCAAATACTAGATCAGGACTCCTAGAAACGTGAATGTACGTATGTAATAAAAAGAACATTCCAGGAGATGTACTCGAAGGAACCATCAGAGGGGTGAGGGATCAAAAAAAAAGTATTCACCATTCAACTACAACACTGCTAATTGGAAATCTAGATGAACCTCAAGAGACTGGATACCATGGGAAATGACATCTCTAAGAAGCTCAATCACAATGTTATACTAGGCCACATTATCGGTTGTTGGCGCAAGAAAAGCGCCTCCAGAAATTACCAATTGGCCCATGGGTGAATAAATCACCCAGGAAGTGGAAGAAAGGTTCCGAGTGTGATAAGCCAAAATGAAAAGAAAATGAACTAAAAACTAGTCCTAAATACTACCAATATACAATAATTACAAAGGGGTAGACACCTAAGCATCAACACCCAAACGTAGTACCTATTGATATAGATACCATTTATGATCTCCAGAAATACATTACCTTCATAATTTGTTAACTCATAAGCTCCTTTTCATAGAGTACACCTCACAATGTAAGGGTCATGCCACATTGGATTGCATTTTCCTACCCCTAAAGCATCCTTGTCCTAGTCATAGATGAAGAAGACATCTCCCTTTGAAAATACCCTTGGGAGAATAGACTTATCATATTAACTCTTAACACGATTTTTTGTGCCTCATTTTTCGTGGCAACATCATGACACTACTCATCGAGAATTTCCAAGTGAATAAGGCATGCTTCTAAATTTGTCATGTTAGTAAGAAGCTTAATAACAATCTTTAGTGAAGGAATTTCACATTCAATCGGTAGAACTGGCTCCACCCTATGAACGAATTGGAAATGTGAGAAGAATGTAGTAGTATTGACTGAAGTTTGGTATGCCCACAATGCTAGGTAAAGCATCGAATGCCAGTTTGATTTGCTCACATTGATAGTTCGTTGAAGGATGGTCTTGAGCTATTTGTTGACAAACTCTACCTAACCATTCACCGGAGAGTAATAAAGAGACGATTACTTATGCTTAAAACCTAGTTTCGATGCTAATTTTGACAACATTCGATTATGGAAGTGACTACTATGGTCAATGGAAATATATTTTGGAACTTTGAACCTAGTAATAATTTGATTGAGTATGAAAATAATTGCAGTCTCAACGTCATTTACAAATGTAGGAATGACCTACTGCCACTTCGTAAAGTATTTTATGACCATGATAATATATTGATTCCCTCTAGCTGAAGGTGGGTGACATGTCGTAAAATATACCCCCAACTTGGCGAAGGAGCCAATGGTGACGACCAAAAATAAATGAGCAAGATGTGCCCACATTTTCCTAGACAAGGCTTGACAAGGGTGACATATTTTGACCACCTCAATGCAATCCTTGAAGATATTCGGCCAAAAGTATCCCATGCACATGGTTTTTTGGGCTATTTCCAACTCGGAAAGATGACCACCACATGCTCCACTGTGGAAATAATTAAGAACACTCTTTTCTTCTTCATGAGTTAAACAACGACGGATAATTGAATGAACCCCTAACCGATACAAAGTGTCGTTGATGATGAGATAATTATTCACTCGATGACAAATATGTCATCTTTCATCTCGCAAATAATGCGAAGAAAACTACAAATTTTGGAGATATACAAGGAAATCCCCTCACCAAGGGTCACTAGAAGAGATAAGAAAGATATGATCATCAAGAAATGAATCTGTGATAATGATGTCTTCATCCTCCCTGGGAAACTCAAACATAAGTTCAACAAAGACTAACAACTTTTTGGACTTGGTAGAGATGAAGTCCAAATCGAACTCCTATAATATGGAAATCCATTTATTGTATTTTCTCCCAATGATTCATCATGTTAGGACATATTGGAAAGGATTGACATCAACAATTACAATAGTATTGTGTAAAAGAATAACATCGAAGCCTTTGGAAAACATGCATGGCTTCCAAATCCATCTTCTTGAAATGCGAGTAGTTAAGTTCAGAACCAATCAAACCGCAACTGAGGTAGTAAATGACATGCTCCTAGAAATCATCATTTTCCTAAACCAGAACCATGCCAACAATAGATTCCACAACTACAAGATATAACAAGAAATATCTACTATAGCTCGGGGGACTAAGCAAGGGGGAAAAAACAAGTGCCTTTTTGAGTGCGTCAAATGATCGTTGCATAAAGTCATCCCATATGAAAGGGACCCACGTTTTCAACAAACACATGGATCCCTTATTGATATCAACAAATTTAGCTATAAATCGATGAAGGAAATTGGAGTTTCCATGCAAAATTTGAAGTTGTTGAATATTTTGCGGGGGAGGCAACTAAATTATCACATCAACCTTTAACAGATCAACCATGATCCCCTTATTGGAAACAATAAATCCCAATAGATTCCCTAAGATGACAAAAAATATGCACTTATTAGGATTCAACCGAATACAATAATATTGGGATTCAACCGAATACGATAATATTGGCATCTCTCAAACACAAGTTGATGGTGAGACAAATTATCTGCTCTCTTGTGAGATTGCACAACAAGGTCATCAAGATAAGCTTCAAATATATGTTTGAGATCGTGAAAGGAAAAATACATAGTGTTGGAGAGGAATTTTGGATAATCTTCAAGATCTGCGCCAAAAAGAAGTTGAAGGGAAAAAGGAAATCATAATATGGACTAGAGTGCACGACGAGAGAAGATGCCAAGGAGTGTGACAAAAGGATGTGCAACGGAGCAACGCGTAGAAGGAAGAAAATGATTATAAACCATGGGGTTTGGGTACATTTTGTCCACTTTTGTAATGTGTTTTGGGGGGCACTTTATTCTCTTTTGTAATGGGATTAGCCCTATTATTATGTATAAATATGTAAGAGATACAAATATAGGGATATATAGAGTGATGGTGTATGTAAGTTGTGAATGCTTTTTGATAAGGGAGTCGAGCGAAGGAAGATATATGTAGTATGAATGAAGAGTGAACTCACATTGTAGAATAACGACTAAGTAGGTTTTAGATGATATTACTATTACATATATTGTAGTGTAGTGCACAGTTGTAAGAAATCCATTAATGAATAATATAAGAAGTCGACCGTTGTGGACATAGCCCAAGTTGGGTGAACCACATAAATCTGTGTGTTATGATGTGCTGGCAACATATGTTGTTTTCTGGTTTCTGCTAAATGTATGGATCATATATGATGTTGTAAGGTGGCACACATATTATTTTTTATAAAAAATAAATTGTTAGCTATGAGAACTGTGCACCCAAGTAAAGGACCCAAATGATGCCTCACTTCCCCTCGACACTATAGAACCTTGGTAACTGCAACCCTTCTAGATGCCTCAAGTGAGAATTCACTTTCTCTGTAGGTGATGATGAAAGGGATGTTGTCTAAGGGTTTTGTTGGTAATTGAATGCTAAACCCCGGGTCTACCCCATGCATGCCAACACATATCTTGCTGAAACATAGCCTTAACATTTTTAAGGCCAAAAGGAATCTTTCGATACGCGAATGTACCCCATGAACATATAAATGTCATTTTTTGTTTGTCCTCGGGTTGGATTTGGATCTAGTTATAGCCAGAGAATTCATCCATAAAATAAAATATTTCACTTCTCACACACTCATTGATAATATAATCAGTAAATGGCATTGGGAAGTTGTCCTTTGGATAATATTTTCTTATATCCTGAAAATCCATGCAAACATGAATGGTTCCTTGCTTCTTATCAACTAGAACGAGATTTGACACCCATTCAGTCATACGAACTGGATAGATGAAACCAACCTTGAGAAGTTTCTCTAACTCTACCTTAATTGATGTTTCCTTTCTAGAGTTAACCAGTCATAACTTTTGTTGAATAGGTTTTATGTTTTCATATGTCCTTATCTCATGTTCGATGATCTGGGGGACTATGCCTGACATTTCTTCATATGAACAGGAAAATACATCACATAATTCTTTTAATAGAGAAGTATAAGTGTGTATATCCTCTGAAGATAAATCCACACCGATAAACATGTTCTCCACGACGTGAGGGGTTCTAGAGATATTGATCGGAATTATTTCCAATGTATTTTCCGTGTTTCCCTTAGTATACCCACCATGCATAGTTAAGAGGGGTTCACGGAATAACAAACACCTCCTCTCAAAGTCAATCAGAACTCTCCCTTCTCAACCCTACTAAGCTCTGGGAAGAAATAAGATCGATGATGTAAGTTATCCCAGGGTCATTCAGGCCCAGTCATTTCCTCAAGGATCTTGTCATCAGAAGGGAAAATGATATCAAGGAAATCTAGTGAGTTAGAAGAATCCAGGGCCTAGATGGGCTCTGTAAGGTGATCTACTTCTTCTATCTAGGAAGGAATAAGATCGAGATATTCAATATCTTTTTGAATGGATTGGTAAGCTATCTCAGGTGAAGATAGTGGCATGGCCATCCTGACATGGGAAAGACCTTTCACTGAATCAGACGGAGAGGGTAAAAACCAAGGATCCTTGAAGTACGATGTTCGAAAAGAACTCAGTTGGTTCACATGGATCGAAGAGCTTAACTGTTGATATCAAGCTGGAATAGTGTTAATATATGATATAAGAATCGTGAAGTTGAATGTTCCCATCAAGAAAGGATACATACTAACACCAATGGTCTCATTTGTCTTTTGATAGTTTCCAACTAATGGGACTGTAGATCCTATGCATGTCGCAGAGTTAGAATGAATGAACAACATTTATTCGATTGTTACAATTTTTTCTTCATGGGGGAAGAATAATAATTGAAATACTGATAATATGACAGTCATCATTGTGCATGTCCAACTTTTTCCTAACAAAATGTTGTAGTTTAGTGGAGCATCAACCACTTACACTTCTATGGAAATGGTTCCCCCCCCAACTGGAGAGGGAAGGAGGAGATAATTATGTGTGGCATGAAAGAGCATCCATCAAATGTGGTAAGCAAAGTGAGAGATAGAGCGATCTTGGGAGAGCCAATGGATTTCCAACAAGTCAAATACATAACACATTTCGAATTTCCTTCATCAACGAAAATCCTTATGATAACTTTCTTGCAATAAACTACATTAATTTGAAAGGAAACGTGATAGGGAAGGTGAGGATTGACGTCTGTGGTGTCAAAATTGATTACCTATAAGCTCGAACAATCAATAGCTCCTATAGAAGACAACAATGTGCTATTTTGCGAAGGGAAACTCTAGAGCACCTCAAGGGTGACATCACACAAGGTGTCTGAGTCAATTCCTTAAAAATCGAGTAGTTGGGTATTGATCAAGAAGTGGGGTTGTGTGAACAATGTTTATACACACCTTTCTATATGATTTGAATTTCTTCCCTCCTAGGCCTCTCTATATGAAGAGACTTTTGAGGGTTTTCTTTTCCTTTTGAAAACGACTCAGGGTTACCATAATCCCAGGCCTTGGTCAACACAAAAACATTTGATCCCACCATATGGATGAATGATGTGGTACCTTCTATAAAGGATGCACCTTGGGTTCCCCCTTGTGCATTTCTTGGACCTTTGGAGGATCCTATTGCCATATGTTATCCTTGAGGAAACAAGTTATTCAACACAACAAGATGTTGCTACATCAACAAATGTTGGGATTCCTCAATTTTGGGGAACTGATGAATAAGGTGATCTTCTTTACAAAGTTTAGAGGGAAACTTCACCTTCATATTCTCTTTCTTAGCCACACCAACACTATAATCAATTTTATCAGCGTTTTTACTATTATTCCTACTTCCCTTTTTATCTTTACCCTCTTCTTTCCCCTAGGCTAATCAGACCCTTCAGATTCATCAATTGCACAAAGTGTACATCTAATGACTAGATATTGGGAATAATCATATCTTGACCGACCCTAGTTTGATGAACATTCAACCATTTCATCTGGCTTGTAAATAGATCTGGGACAATGTTATTGATAGAAAAAATAATTCCATCAATATGTGGTCTATAATTTGGTTGCGTAGGGTCAGTACTTGATAGAGGTGAATATGGAAAAATTTCATATAATATCACAAACTAAGAGTATATCAAGTCCGACTGTTGGGCCCTAAATATGGCTTCCTCCTTAGAGGATACCCTTGACGTAGAGACATCCTTGGAGATATATGGAAACTGTTGGGTATGTGTTATATTATTTGCACGACTAGTTTTAGTGTCTGCTACTTTGCACCAGGCACACAGGGGGGGTTGGGGGAAGTGCCCCCGAGAATTTTTTTCCTCGAGAAAACTGTTGAATTTTTGCTTCATTTTTTGTGTCCATTGTTGGGTAGTTTTTCGGCACATGGTTTTTGCCAATGGTTTTCTATTTCCGGTTAAGGAATTAGGGTTTTTGACTAATCCATGTCATTGGGTTAGGGTTTTGCATGTTGTTGGATCCTATGTGTATATTGTATTGTAAACAATGTATCACCATGAATGAATATAGAATATGTTGGTTTTCCTAGATTGTGTTTCTAGGGGAAAAATCTATGTGTAATGTGTTTATTTTCCATTTTATCTTTTCTGTTCTTTTATTGAAAATCTATTTGCAGTAAAATATTGTACAAGGTTAAAATCTACATTTGGTATAAGATCTTTGTTGGCTTCAGGGGGACGCCTTTATGGTCATGGGTTTGGATTAGGATTGTGATAAGCCTTGTTACAGTGGGAGATCTGTGGTATTGATTTTTCAGGTGAAAAGAACTAGAAAATAGTTCAAAAATGGAGATCGAAAAGTTTAACGGGAAAAGTTTTGAGTTGTGGAAGATCAAGTGGAATATTTTTTGGTGGACATATATTAGTGGATCACGATGGCTCTAGGTACTACACCTATAGGAAATTCAACATATGACTGGAAAAAGTTGGATCAGAAGGCGAAGAGCACAATCCGACTGTGTCTCTCAGATTCATCATTACTGAATGTGTCATAGGAAGCTACAACACAATATTTATGGGATAAATTGGGGAAGTTGTATTAGTATAAGTCCCTATTAAATAAAATTTTCCTGAGAAAGAAGTTGTATAACCTGAGGATGATAGATGGAAACTCGATGGAAGAGCATTTGAATGCCTTCAATACTGTGGTAAGTCAATTAGTATATGTTGAGATTAAAATTTCAGATGAATATAAGTGTATCGGTTTACTATGCTCTTTACCAGACTCATGGGATGGTCGGGTTGTGGCCATAGGTAGTAGTAAAAATTCCTTGAAGTTTCATGAAGTGGTCTCATCCTTGTTGTCGGAGAGATGAGACAGAAGAACATGGAAGGACAGAGAAAAGATGCATTGATTGCAAGAAGACGCTCCTAGGAAAGAAATAGATCTAAGTCCTCAAGTGGGAGATCTAAGTCTAAGGGTAGATATAAATCTCTCAGAAAATTTGTAAAGGTATGCTGGAAATGTGGAAAACAAGGGCACTACTAGAAGCAATGTAGATCCAAAATTGAGAAAAAGAAGGGATGTGAAGAAGCTTCTTCTACAGAGGAAAATACCTCCAAGGAAGAAGGAGAGGATGTGTACTTGGCTTCTTCAAGCACACATGCATATCATGAGGCATAGTTGGTTGAATCAAGTGCATCCTTTCATATGACTCTCCACAGGGAATGGTTCTGTGAATATGAAAGGTATGATGGAGGTAATGCTTTCCTAGGCGATGACTCGACAACCAGAATCATAGGATGAGGAAAAGTCAAGTTGAGGCTCATAGATGGAAGGATTAGAACCTATTTAGGAGAGAACCCACTTGGGTGGCCTTTGTAGATGCCCTAAAGGAGGATTTCTACCCTGTCGAAAACCATGATGACCAGTACCTAAGATGAATGAATTTGTGTCAGAAAAGAGATCAGACTGTGTCATATTACACTAACATATTTCATACCTTGTGCTCAAAGCTGGGTATCAAAGATTTCGAGTGACACCTGGTTTGTAAGTATCGTAGTGGTCTACACAGGTACATCCAAAAAGAGATGGATTTCTTAGACATCTCCTCTCTGGGAGATGCTTATCGATATGAAGTCAAAATTGAGCAAAAATTCAAGTAGCAAAGTAAGAGAGAGTTCAGGTTTGAAAATACGCCACAACAAAATCATGGTAAAGGAAAATCTAACTCATAGAAAGAAGGATAGAGAAAGGAATTCCAACCTCAAGAGTGTAGATTTTAACCTTGTACAATAATTTACTGCAAACGTATTTTCAATAAAAGAACATAAAATATACAATGGAAAATACACACATTACACATATATTTTTCCCCTCGAAACCCAAATAGGGAAAACCAACATATTCTATATTCATTCACTTCATACATTGTTTACTATACAATATACATATAGGATCCAACGACATCCAAAACCCTAATCCAATGACCTGGATTAGTCAACAACCCTAATTCCTTAACTGAAAATAGAAAACCATGTGTCGAAAAACCTCCCATAAATGGACACGAAAAATGAGGACTGCCCAAAAATGGACACAAAAATCGAGGAATTGTATTTAATGGGTGTTTCCCTCGAACCCCCATGCAGGGGGGATATCGCTCCCCAAAAAACCCCTCTTACTCTCCTGCGTGCTCGACACAATGTAGACATTTCTTCTCTCCATGCAAAGAATATAACACAAACCTAACATTCTCCCACTTGTTGTTTTCTTTGCATACAGGGGGTTACATGGTTACATAGTCAACAATCCAGGGAAGAAATGCCCATATATCCTTTACACCAAGAGAAATTCTTAGTTCTCAAATATTTTGTTAATGAATCTGCAACATTCTTCAAAGTTTCCACCTTCATCAACAACAACTTGTTTTCTTCAACCATGTCTCTTACAAAGTGATATTAAACATCAATATGCTTTGTCTTTGAATGATAAGCAGATTTATTCGCTAGAAAAATTGCACTCTGACTGTCACAATCTATCTGTACAACTTTTTGTACCAACCCAATACTTGAAACAAATCTTTGTAACCATACTGCTTCATTTCTTGCATGAGTGGTTTCCATGAATTTAGCTTCTGTAGTTGAAAGTACCACTACAAATTGTCTTTTTCTCATCTAATTGATTTCTCCTCCAAATAGGTTAAACACATAACTTCTATATCTCCTACAATCCATATCTCCAACCCAATCTACATCCACAAATCCATGTATGTCCAACACTCTGTCGAATCCCGGTCTTCCTTGGTAGCACAATCCATAGCTAGCAGTGCCACGCAAATACCTGAAAACCTTCTTTATTATTGTCCAATGATCCTTCCCTGATTTTGACATATACCTACTAAAAAATCCCATTGCATGTGCAATGTCTAGTCTAGTACATACCATTGCATACATCAAACTACCAACTACACTTGCATATGGAACACGCAAGATTTTCTCCTCCTCTTCCTGTGCCTTGGGACACTGATCCACGAATAACTTTACACTTACAGGAATAGGGACCTTCACCGGTTTACATTCATGCATATTAAACTCTGAAATATTTTCTCGACATCTTTTCTCTGATTTAACCAGAGTTTCATTTTTTTCCGATCTCTTTTAATTTCCATGCCCAAAATGAAATTTGCAGCACCAAGATACTTCATGTAAAATTTAGAGGACAAATGATTTTTTACATCCTGGATAATCTCCTTGTTGTTTCCTATCAACAACATGTCATCCACATACAAGACCAAATAAATCAAATGATCACCAATTAATTTATTATACACACATTGATCCTCTTTTCCTCTTTTGAATCCAAGTCCCAACATATAAGTATGAATTTTTTGATACCACATCCTTGGTGATTGTTTTAAACCATACATGGACTTTTTCAGCTTGCATACCAACTCCTTCTTTCCCTTCACAACAAATCCTTATGGCTGCTTCATGTAGATTTCTTCTTCCATATCCCCATGTAGGAATGTTGTCTTCACATCCATCTATTCTACTTCAAAATCAAATGCAACAACAACAAATAACAAAAGTATAATAGAAGTTAACTTGGCAATAGGAGAAAAAATCTCACCAAAATCAATTCGCTCAACCTGGGAATAACCCTTTGCTACTAACCGAGCTTTGTATTTCTCCACTTTGCCTTATGTATTCAACTTCTTTTTAAATTCCCAATTTCTTCCAATGGGATTTCTTTCAGTTGACAAATCCACTAGATCCGAAGCCTCATTCTTATCCAAGGATATCATTTCTTCAACCATGGCCTTTTTCCAGAGTTTTCCATCCTATGAATCCACTACCTCCCTAATAGTTCTAGGATCGTCATCAGTAATAGACAAAGAAAAATTTGAATGGAAATCTTATGGAGTGTACCTTTCTGGTAGCCTTTTTTCCTGCATTGATCTCCTCAATACTGGAGTATGAGGATCTTCTTCTCCTTATTCTTATTCTTCTGTAGAGTCTAATTCATCATCTTTTAGCTCAAAATCTATTTTCTCTGGTTCTTCCTTACTTGGTAGGAATTATTGTTTGACAACATCCTTCATTTATCTAAATACTGCATCTTAGCTATACACAACCTTCTTAGTTTCTGCATTCCAAATCATATGACCTTTGAGACCATCTTTATACCCAATAAAGATACACTTTTCATCCTTCTTATCTAGTTTACTCCAATTTTCCTTTGGAACATGAGCATAGGCCTCACAGCCAAATACCTTGATATGTGTGAGAGAAGTTTCTTAAAAATCCATACCTCTTATGGAGTCTTGTCATCTAGTGATGATGAGGGTGATCTATTGACCAGGTAACATGCAGTACCCACTGCCTTTGCCCATAATTCTTTCCCTAACCCAACACCACTAAGCATGCACCTTTATTTTTTCATCAACGTCCTATTCATATTTTCTGCAACTCCATTATGTTGAGGTATATATGTAGTAGTCTTATGCCTTGCTATACCAAACTTCTTACATAATTCTTCAAATTCATTCCCGCTAAAATCTGCATCATTATCTGTCCTCAACACCTTAATTATTTTCTCTATTTGATTTTCAACAAGAGCCTTAAACTTGTTAAACCTGTCAAAGACTTCATATTTCTTCATGAGGAAATATATCCAAGTATTCCTTGAGAAGTCATATATAAATGAGATGAGATATAGTACATATATTTTCCCAATGATGGAACCGACACAGGTCCAAACACATCATTGTGCACTAGCTGTAAAATTCCTTCTACCCTCATTGCACCATAAGGGAATCTTACACTATTCTGCTTCCCATATACACAATGTTCAAAGAAATCAAAATCCAGAGAACAGTTAGACATACCTTCAACCATACCTTTACCATGTAGCAGTCGAAGACCCTTCTCTTTGATATGCCCCAGTCTTTGATGCCACAACATAACCTTTCCTCAAGAGACTGTAGGGGATTTTTATTCTTTTGCTCTAATATTAGAAGCAATGGAGCTATTACACCCATTACTAATAGTGCTTCCTTGAAGCTTATACAAAGTTCCAATACAAACTCCCTTCAAAAAAATAATTTCTCTTTGAACCATCCTACAGGTTTCTTTTTCAAACATTTTTTTTACCCTTGCATCGTCCATTTTGCTTATAGAAATAAAATTTCTGGCCAATCCTAGGTTATGCTCCAATCTTTGATGCCACAACATAACTTTTCCTCTAGAAACTGTAAGAGTTTTTAATTCTTCTACTCCAATATAAGAAATAATGGAACTATTACACCCATTACTAATATTGATTCCTTGAATCTTATACAGAGTTCCAATATGAACTCCCTTCAACAACACCATTGCTCTTTGAACCATCCTACAGGTTTCTTTTTCAAACATTGTTTTTACCCCTACATCATCCATTTTTCTTATAGAAATCAAATTTATGGCCAATCCTAGGATGTGCAGAACACCAAGAATTTTTCTAATCCTTCCATCTATGAGCCTCAACTTAAATTTTCCTCGTCCTATGATTTTGGTTGTCGATTCATCACTTAGGAAAACATTATCTCCACCATACCTTTCATATTCACATAACCACTCCCTGTGGGGAGTCATATGAAATGATGCACCTGAGTCCACCAACCATGTCTCATGATCTGCATGTGTGCTTGAAGAAGCCAAGTGCACATATCATCCTTCTTCCTTGGAGGTTTTTTCTTCTGTAGAGGGAGCACCTTCATATCCCTTCACTTTCTCAACGCTTTTGGATCTACATTTCTTCTTGAGTTGCCCTTCTTTTCCACATCTCCAACATACCTTTACAAACTTTCCGGGAGATTTAGATCCACCCTTAGACTTATATCTCCCACTTGAGGACTTATATCTATTTCTACCATGGGAATGTCCTCTTTCAAATAATGCTTATGTGATCTATCCTTCCATGTTCTTTCATCTCATCTCCTCTGACAACAAGGATGAGATCACATCATCGAAACTCAAGGTAATGGAATTACTACCTATGGCCACAACCAGACTATCCTACGAGTTTGGTAAAGAGCAGAGTAAACTAATACACTTATCTTCATCTAAAATTTTAATCTCAATATATAATAATTGACTTACCACAATATTGAATGCGTTCAGATGCTTTGTCACTGAGTCTCCATCTCTCATCCTCAGGTTATACAACTTATTCCACAGAAAAATTTATTTACCAGGGACTTAGACTGATACAATTTCCCTAACTTATTCCCTAACTCCTTGGATGTAGCTTCCCCTAACACATTCAGTAATATTGAATCTGAGAGACACAATCAGATTGTGCTCTTCACTTTTCGATCCAAATTTTTCTAGTCATCTACCGACGTTCATGTAGGTGCAGTATCTGGATCCACCACGATCCATTGATATCTATATAAAAACAAATTTTCCATCTTGAGCTTCCATCACTCAAAACTTTTCCCATTAAATTTCTCGATCTCTATTTTTCGAACTGCTTGCCATTTCTTTTCACCTGAAGAATCAATATCGTAGATCTCCCACTGTAACAAGGCTTATCATAGTCCCAAGAAAAACTCTTGACCACAAAGGTGTCCCCTAAAAGTCAATAATTTCTCTGATACCAAATGTAGATTTTAACATTTACTGCAAACAAATTTTCAATAAAAAAACTGAAAAATATACAATGGAAAATACGCACATTATCCATAGATTTTTCCCATGGAAACCCAAAATCAAAAAACCAACATATTCTATATTCATTCACTTCATACATTATTTACAATACAATATACATATAGGAGCCAGTGACTTCCAAATCCCTAATCCAATGACCTGGATTAGTCAACAACCCTAATTCCTTAACCAAAAATAGAAAACCATCAGCAAAAAAACTATGAGCCGAAAAACCGCCCATAAATGGACATGAAAATCGAGGACCACCCAAAAATGGACACAAAACCAGAGTGTTATATTCTCCATGCAAATAATATAACAAAAACCCAACAAAGAGATCCAGTCCAAGTCATAAGCAAAGAAGGGTAGCGGGAAGTCTAAGAAATACACCAGAAAGTGGTGTGAGTTCCACAACAACCCCTGGAACAACACTGATGAATGTCACTCGAAATATTCATTGGTGGTCGAACTCAAAGAAAAATAATTAGAACCTGACTTGGACTTTGATAATTCAAATCACAATAAAGGGGAAAAAATCATCGATGCATAACCCATTGCTACCATCATAACCACAATAATACAACTAGAAGAACCAGAGGAGCTTGAGGAGGTGGAGTGCCTCTTCCACTCACATATGTGGGTAAAGGGGACCCCACTTCATTTCATTGTTGACAGTGGGATTCAAAATAACTTGATATCAACTGAGGTTTTCAAGAGATTGAAGCATTCCAACGATTCCACACTCCCAACCATACACCATCAGATGGTTGAGCCGGGGATGAGACACTTGTGTCAGCAAACAATGTTGTATGTCCTATGGCATCAAGCCCTTCAAGGATGAGGTAGTGTGTGATGTTTCCCCACTTGAAGTATATGATGTTCTTTTAGTACAAACATATATGTGGAAACGTCGTGCTATCTATGAGTCTCGACACTACAGTGTCATTGTCACTCTGGGAGGTAAGTTATACAAGGTATTAGAGGTAGCTCCAACTATTTCCACTTCATTGATCTAAGAAAAACAATGCTGCAAATTAATATCTCAGACCACAAAGTTTTCCCTCTTCACGATCCATTCAAATGGTGAACAGAAGGTCACTGCAACCATTATAGCCTCATCCCAAGATGTTTCTATCCAACGGAAGTATATAAACAACATTGTAGAGGAGAACAAAGATATTGAGAGTATTACATATGTTCAACATAAATCTATTGGACACGACCCTTTTCAGGTGTACTCAGGGTTCCAACCATTAGCCCCCAATATTGATATAACTCTTCTTGTTGCATCTTCACCGACATAGTCCTCCCACAATCAAACCAAGGTAGATCATGCAACAAAATATGTTGAACGGATCCAACAACTCTAACAGGTTCATGACATCCTTCCATAGACAAAGCACAAATAGGACATCTACTTCAACAAGGCAAACAACTCACCAAGGTTCAGATTCAACAAAAGTTTCTACATACCCCGAGGGAACTTGACGTAATGGGGACAATTGCTTCCTAAGGGACGAGGTATGATCCAGGTGGATCTCGGTGGCCATACACCTTTTCCATTGAATCAACATTTCAAGCATATGGTTTTGATAAACCATGATATTCACCCATTTGATGGTGAACATAATGTAATTCCATTTTCATTTGTTAATTACAGACATTGTGTAATGATTTCCTAGTGGTCTTATGTACATGCTTATAGCATAGCATTAATGCATCGAATCCCATTAGAACTCTATAGTTAATCACACTCGGGCTAGAGTAGTACTGGGATGGGTGACTTCCTAGGAAGTCCTAGTA
>JASDQU010738172.1:42854-57482 GCA_032191745.1 Picea mariana
TTCGAAGTTCCTTCATCAATGAAAATCCTTATGATAACTTTCTTACAATAAACTACATTAATTTTAAAGGAAACATGATAGGGAAGGAAAGGCTTGACGTCTGTGGTGTCAAAATTGATTACCTATAAGCTCGAACAATCAGTAGCTCCTATATAAGACAACAATGTGCTATGTTGCGAAGGGAAACTCTAGAGCACCTCAAGGGTGACATCACACAAGGTGTCTGAGTCAATTCCTCAAAAATCGAGTAGTTGGCTATTGGTCAAGCAGTGGGGTTGTGCGAAGAATGTTTATACACACCTTTCTATATGATTTGAATTTAATCCCTCCTAGGCCTCTCTATATGAAGAGACTTTTGAGGATCAAAATTTTCTTTTCCTTTTGAAAACGACTCAGGGTTACAATAATCCCAGGCCTTGGTCAACACAAAAAAATTTGATCCCACCATATGGATGAATGATGTGGTACCTTCTAGAAAGGATGCACCTTGGGTTCCCCCTTGTGCATTTCTTGGACCTCTGGAGGAGCCTGATGCCATATGTTGTCCTTGAGGAAACAATTTATTCAACACAACAAGATGTTGCTACATCAACAAACGTTGGGATTCCTCCATTTTGGGGAACTGATGAATAAGGTGATCTTCTTTACAAAGTTTAGAGGGAAACTTCACCTTCATCTTCTCTTTCTTAGCCCCACCAACACTAGAATCAATTTTATCAACGTTTTTACTATTATTCCTACTTCCCTTTTTATCTTTACCCTCTTCTTTCCCCTGGGCTACTCAGACCCTTCAGATTCATCAATTGCACAAAGTGTACATCGAACGACTGGATATTGGGAATAACCATAGCTTGACCGATGCTAGTTTGATGAACATTCAACCATTTCATCTGGCTTGTAAACAGATCTGCGACAATGTTATTGATAGAACAAATAATTCCATCAATATGTGGTCTATAATTTGGTTGCATAGGGTCAGTACTTGATAGAGGTGAATATGGAAATTTTTCATATAATATCACAAACTAAGAGTATATCAAGTCCGACTGTTGGGCCCTAAATATGGCTTCCTCCTTAGAGGATACCCCTGACGTAGAGACATCCTTGGAGATATATGGAAATTGTTGGGTATGTGTTATATTATTTGCATGATTAGTTTTAGTGTCTTCTACGTTGCACCGGGCACGCAGGGGGGGTTGGGGGAAGTGCCCCCGAGAATATTTTTCCTCAAGAAACTTGTAGAATTTTTGCCTCATTTTTTGTGTCCATTGTTGGGTAGTTTTTCGGCACATGGTTTTTGCCAATGGTTTTCTATTTCTGGTTAAGGAATTAGGGTTGTTGACTAATCCATGTCATTGGGTTAGGGTTTTTCATATTGTTGGCTCCTATGTGTATATTGTATTGTAAACAATGTATCACCATGAATGAATATAGAATATGTTGGTTTTCACGGTTTGTGTTTCTAGGGGAAAAATCTATGTGTAATGTGTGTATTTGCCATTTCATCTTTTCTGTTCTTTTATTGAAAATCTATTTGTAGTAAAATATTGTACAAGGTTAAAATCTACATTTGGTATCAGATCTTTGTTGGCTTCAGGGGGACGCCTTTATGGTCACGGGTTTGTCTTAGGACTGTGATAAGCCTTGTTACAGTGGGAGATCTGTGGTATTGATTTTTCAGGTGAAAAGAAATGGAAAATAGTTTGAAAATGGAGATCGAAAAGTTTAATGGGAAAAGTTTTGAGTTGTGGAAGATCAAGTGGAATATTTGTTGGTGGACAGATATTAGTGGATCATGGTGGATCTGAGTACTACACCTACAGGAAATTCAACATATGACTGGAAAAGGTTGGATTAGAGGGCGAAGAGCAATATCTGACTGTGTCTCTCAGATTCATCATTACTGAATGTGTCATAGGAAGCTACAACACAATATTTAAGGGATAAATTGGGGAAGTTGTATCAGTATAAGTCCTTATTAAATAATTTTTTTCTGTGAAAGAAGTTGTATAACCTGAGGATGAGAGATGGAAACTCGATGGCAGAGCATTTGAATGCCTTCAATACTGTGGTAAGTCATTTAATATATGTTGAGATTAAAATTTTAGATGAATATAAGTGTATCGGTTTACTATGCTCTTTACCAGACTCGTGGGATGGCCGGGTTGTGGCCATAGATAGTAGTAAAAATTCCTTGAAGTTTGATGAAGTGGTCTCATCCTTATTGTCGGAGGAGATGAAGCAGAAGAACATGGAAGGACAGAGCAAAGATGAATTGATTGCAAGAAGATGCTCCTAGGAAAGAAATAGATCTAAGTCCTCAAGTGGGAGATCTAAGTCTAAGGGTATATATAAATCTCTTGGAAAATTTGTAAAGGTATGCTGGAAATGTGGAAAACAAGGGCACTACTAGAAGCAGTGTAGATCCCAAATTGAGAAAAAGAAGGGATGTGAAGAAGCTCCTTCTACAGAGGAAAATACCTCCAAGGAAGAAGGAGAGGATGTGTACTTGACTTCTTCAAGCACACATGCATATCATGAGGCATGGTTGGTTGAATCAGGTGCATCCTTTCATATGACTCCCCATAGGGAGTGGTTATGTGAATATGAAAGGTATGATGGAGGTAATGTTTTCCTAGGCGATGACTCAACAACCAGAATCATAGGATGAGGAAAAGTCAAGTTGAGGCTCATAGATGGAAGGATTAGAACCTATTTGGGAGAGAACCCACTTGGGCGGACTTTGTAGATGCCCTAAAGGAGGAGTTCTACCTTGTCAAAAACCATGATGACCAGTACCTAAGATGGATGAGTTTGTGTCAGAAAAGAGATCAGACGGTGTCATATTACACTAACATATTTCATACCTTGTGCTCAAAGATGGGTATCAAAGATTTCGAGCGACACCTATTTTTTAAGTATTGTAGTGGTATACACAGGTACATCCAAAAAGAGATGGATTTCTTAGACATCTCCTCACTGGGAGATGCTTATCGATATGAAGTCAAAATTGAGCAAAAATTCAAGTAGCAAAGTAGGAGGGAGTTCAGGTTTGAAAATACGCCACAACAGAATCATGGTAAAGGAAAATCTAACTCATAGAAAGAAGGATAGAGAAAGGAATTCCAACCTCAAGAGTGTAGATTTTAACCTTGTACAATATTTTATTGCAAACGTATTTTCAATAAAAGAACATAAAATATACAATGGAAAATGCACACATTACACATAGATTTTTCCCCTTGAAACCCAAATCGGGAAAACCAACATATTCTATATTCATTCACTTCATACATTGTTTACTATACAATATACACATAGGATCCAACGACATCCAAAACCCTAATCCAATGACCTGGATTAGTCAACAACCCTAATTCCTTAACTGAAAATAGAAAACCATGTGCCGAAAAACCTCCCATAAATGGACACGAAGACTGAGGACTGCCCAAAAATGGACACTAAAATCAAGGAATTATTTTTCAGGGGTGTTTCCCCCGAACCCCCATGCAGGGGGGCTATCGCTCCCTGAAAACCCCCTCTTACTCTCTTGCATGCCCAACACAATGTAGACATTTCTTCTCGCCATGCAAAGTATATAACACAAACCTAACATTCTCCCACTTGTTGTTTTCTTTGCATATAGGGGGTTACATGGTTACATAGTCAACAATCCAGGAAGGAAATGCCCATATATCCTTTACACCAAGAGAAATTCTTAGTTCTCATAGATTTTGTTAATGAATTTGCAACATTCTTCAAAGTTTCCACCTTCATCAACAACACCTTGTTTTCTTCAACCATGTCTCTTACAAAGTGATATTGAACATCAATATGCTTTGTCTTTGAATGATAAGCGGATTTATTCACTAGAAAAATTGCACTTTGACTGTCACAATCTATCCGTACAACTTGTTGTACCAACCCAATACTTGAAAAAAATATTTGTAACCATACTGCTTCATTTCTTGCATGAGTGGTTTCCATGAATTTAGCTTCTATAGTTGAAAGTGCCACTACAAATTGTCTTTTTCTTATCTAATTGTAATATTTTCTTGACATCTTTTCTCTGATTTAACCAGAGTTTCATTTTTTTCGGATATCTTTTAATTTCCATGCCCAAAATGAAATTTTCAGCACCAAGATACTTCATGTAAAATTTAGAGGACAAATGATTTTTCACATCCTGGATAATCTCCTTGTTGTTTCCTATTAGCAACATGTCATCCACATACAAGACCAAATAAATCAAATGATCACCAATTAATTTAAATTACAAACATTGATCCTCTTTTCCTCTTTTGAATCCAAGTCCCAACATATAAGTATCAAATTTTTGATACCACATCCTTGGTGATTGTTTTAAACCATACATGGACTTTTTCAGCTTGCATACCAACTCCTTCTTTCCCTTCATAACAAATCCTTATGGCTGCTTCATGTAGATTTCTTCTTCCATATCCCCATATAGGAATGTTGTCTTCACATCCATCTATTCTACTTCAAAATCAAATGCAACAACAACAAATAACAAAAATATAATAGAAGTTAACTTGGCAATAGGAGAAAAGATCTCACCAAAATCAATTCCCTTAACCTGGGAATAACCCTTTGCTACTAACCAAGCTTTGTATTTCTTCACTTTGCCTTCTGTATTCAACTTCTTTTTAAATTCCCAATTTCTTCCAATGGGATTTCTTTCAGTCGACAACTCCACTAGATCTAAAGCCTCATTCTTATCCAAGGATATCATTTCTTCAACCATGGCCTTTTTCCAGAGTTTTCCATCCCATGAATCCACTGCCTCCCTAACAGTTCTAGGATCGTCATCAGTAATAGACAAAGAAAAATTTGAATGGAAATCATATGGAGTGTACCTTTCTGGTAGCCTTTTTTCCTGCACTGATCTCCTCAATACTGGAGTATGAGGATCTTCTTCTCCTTATTCTTATTCTTTTGTAGAGTCTAATTCATCATCCTTTAGCTCAAAATCTATTTTCTCTAGTTCTTCCTTACTTGGTAGGAATTATTGTTTACAACATCCTTCATTTATTTAAATACCACATCTCAGCTATACACAACCTTCTTAGTTTCCACATTCCAAATCATATGACCTTTGAGACCATATTTATACCCAATAAAGATACACTTTTCATCCTTCTTATCTAGTTTACTCCAATTTTCCTTTGGAACATGAGCATAGGCCTCAGAACCAAATACCTTGATATGTTTGAGAGAAGATTTATTAAAACTCCATACCTCTTATGGAGTCTTGTCATCTAGTGATGATGAGGGTGATCTATTGACCAGGTAACATGCAATACCCACTGCCTCTGCCCATAATTATTTCCCTAACCCAACACCACTAAGCATGCACCTTGCTTTTTTCATCAACATCCTATTCATCTTTTCTGCAACTCCATTATGTTGAGGTATATCTGTAGTAGTCTTATGCCTTGCTATACCAAACTTCTTACATAATTCTTCAAATTCATTCCCGCTGAAATCTCCACCATTATCTGTCCTCAACACCTTAATTATTTTCTCTATTTGATTTTCAACAAGAACCTTAAACTTGTTAAACCTATCAAAGATTTCATATTTCTTCTTGAGGAAATATATCCAAGTATTCCTTGAGAAGTCATATATAAATGATATATAGTACATATATTTTCCCAATGATGGAACCGGCACAGATCTAAACAAATCACTGTGCACTAGCTGTAAAATTCCTTCTACCCTCATTGCACCATAAGAGAATCTTACCCTATTTTGCTTCCCATATACACAATGTTCACAGAAATCAAAATCCAGAGAGAAGTTAGACATACCTTCAACCATACCTTTACCATGTAGCAGTCAAAGACCCTACTCTCGGATATGCCTCGGTCTTTGATGCCACAACATAACCTTTCCTCGAGAGACTGTAGGAGATTTGTATTCTTCTACTCCAATATCAGAAGCAATGGAGCTATTACACCCATTACTAATAGTGCTTCCTTGAAGCTTATACAAAGTTCCAATACGAACTCCCTTCAAAAAAATCATTTCTCTTTGAACTATCCTACAGGCTGCTTTTTCAAACATTTTTTTTACCCCTGCATCATCCATTTTGCTTATAGAAATCAAATTTTTGGCCAATCCTAGGATATGCTCCAGTCTTTGATGCCACAACATAACTTTTCCTCTAGAAACTGTAAGAGTTTTTTATTCTTCTTCTCCAATATAAGAAACAATGGAACTATTACACCCATTACTAATATTGATTCCTTGAATCTTATACAGAGTTCCAATATGAACTCCCTTCAACAACACCATTTCTCTCTGAACCATCCTACAGGTTTCTTTTTCAAACATTTTTTTTACCCCTACATCGTCCATTTTTCTTATAGAAATCAAATTTATGGCCAATCCTAGGATGTGCAGAACACCGGGAAGTTTTCTAATCCTTCCATCTATGAGCCTCAACTTCACTTTTCCTCATCCTATGATTTTGGTTGTCGATTCATCACTTAGGAAAACATTATCTCCACCATACCTTTCATATTCACATAACCACTCCTTATGGGGAGTCATATGAAATGATGCACCTGAGTCAACCGACCATGTCTCATGATCTGCATGTGTGCTTGAAGAAGCCAAGTGCACATATCATCCTTCTTCCTTGGAGGTTTTTTCTTCTGTAGAGGGATCACCTTCATATCCCTTCACTTTCTCAACGCTTTTGGATCTACATTTCTTCTTGAGGTGCCCTTCTTTTCCACATCTGCAACATACCTTTACAAACTTTCCGGGAGACTTAGATCCACCCCTTAGACTTATATCTCCCACTTGAGGACTTATATGTATTTCTATCATGGGAGCGCCCTCTTGCAAATAATGCATATGTGCTATGTCCTTCCATGTTCTTTCATCTCATCTCCTCTGACAACAAGGATGAGACCACATCATCGAAACTCAAGGTAATGGAATTACTACCTATGGTCACAACCAGACTATCCCACGAGTCTGGTAAAGAGAAGAGTAAACTAATACACTTATCTTCATTTGAAATTTTAATCTCAATAGATAATAATTGACTTACCACAATATTGAATGCGTTCAGATGCTCTGTTATTGAGTCTCCATCTCTCATCCTCAGGTTATACAACTTCTTCCACAGGAACAATTTATTTACTAGGGATCCACCACAATCCATTGATATCTATATACAAATAAATCTTCCATCTTGAGCTTCCATCGCTCAAAAATTTTCCCATTAAATTTCTCGATCTCTATTTTTCGAAATGCTTGCCATTTCTTTTCACTTGAAGAATCAATATTGCAGATTTCCCACTGTAACAAGGCTTATCACAGTCCCAAGAAAAACCCTTGACCACAGAGGTGTCCCCTTGAAGCCAATAATTTCTCTGATACTAAATGTAGATTTTAACATTTACTGCAAACAAATTTTCAATAAAAAAAACTGAAAATATACAATGGAAAACACACACATTATACATAGATTTTTCCCATGGAAACCCAAAATTGGAAAACCAACATATTCTATATTCGATCACTTCATACGTTATTTACAATACAATATACATATAGGATCCAGTGACTTCCAAATCCCTAATCCAATGACCTGGATTATTCAACAACCCTAATTCCTTAACCAAAAATAGAAAACCATCGGCAAAAAAACTATGAACCGAAAAACCACCCATAAATGGACATGAAAATTGAGGACCACCAAAAAATGGACACAAAACCAGAGTGTTATATTCTCCATGCAAATAATATAACACAAACCCAACAAAGAGATCCAGTCCAAGATATAAGCAAAGAAGGGTAGCGGGAAGTCTAAGAAATACACCAGAAAGTGGTGTGAGTTCCACAACAGCCCCTGGAACAACACTGATGAATTTCACTCAAAATATTCATTGGTGGTCGAACTCAAAGAAAAATAATTAGAACCTGACTTGGACTTTGATAATTCAAATCACAATAAAGGGGAAAAAATGATCGATGCAAAACCCATTGCTACCATCATAACCACAATAATACAACCAGAAGAACTAGAGGAGATTGAGGAGGTGGAGCGCCTCTTCTACTCACATATGTGGGTAAAGGGGACCCCACTTCATTTCATTGTTGACAGTGGGAGTCAAAATAACTTGATATCAACTAAGGTTTTCAAGAGATTGAAGCATTCCAATGATTCCACACTCCCAATCATACACCATCAGATGGTTGATCCGGGGACGAGACACTTGTGTCAGCGAACAATGTTGTATGTCCTATGGCATCAAGACCTTCAAGGATGAGGTGGTGTGTGATGTTTCCCCACTTGAAGTATGTGATGTTCCTTTAGTACAAACATATATGTGGAAACATCGTGCTATCTATGAGTCTCAACGCTGCAGTGTCATTTTCACTCTGGGAGGTAAGTTATACAAGGTACTAGAGGTAGCTCCAACTATTTCCACTTCATTGATCTAAAAAAACAATGCTGCAAATTAATATCTCAGACCACAAAGTTTTCCCTCTTCACGATCCATTCAGATGGTGAACTGAAGGTCACTGCGACCATTATAGCCTCATCCCAAGATGTTTCTATCCAACAGAAGTATATCAACAACATTGTACAGGAGCACAAAGATATTGAGAGTCTTACATATGTTCAACATAAATCTATTGGACACGACCCTTTTCAGGTGTACTTGGGGTTCCAACCATTAGCCCCCAATATTGATATAAATCTTCTTTCTCCATCTTCACCGACATTATCCTCCCACAATCAGACCAAGGTAGATCATGCAACAAAATATGTTGAATGGATCCAATAACTCTAACAAGTTCATGACATCCTTCCATAGACAAAGCAAAAATAGGACATCTACTTCAACAAGGCAAACAACTCACCAAGGTTCAGATTCAACAAAAGTTTCTACATACCATGAGGGAACTTGACGCAATAGGGACAATTGCTTCCTAAGGGATGAGGTATGATCCAGGTGGATCTCGATGGCCATACACCTTTTCCACTTAATCAACATTTCAAGCATATGGTTTTGATAAACCATGATATTCACCCATTTGATGGGGAACATAATGTAATTCCATCTTCATTTGTTAATTACAAACATTGTGTAATGATTTCCTAGTGGTCTTATGTACATGCTTATAGCATAGCATTAATGCAGCAGATCCCATTAGAACTTTGTAGTTAAGCACACTCAGGCTAGAGTAGTACTGGGATGGGTGACTTCCTAGGAAGTCCTAGTATTTTACATGCCTATGGAATTTATAAACTTAGATTAATTTATCCCACATGCATAATGGGAATTGTTCTCCTCTCACTCTCTCATATATAATTGAGGTGAAGGAGGCCCTTTAATCATGCAATGGAGTGTGATGTAAATCTTGTTGTGAATGAAGTGTAGCCAACATCTCTTTCTTTTCAAAGATAAGCTACCCCATTCTTCCAGTTTGTGTTCTACAATGTTTTTCTATCTTATTCATTAATAAAAGTTGGGTTTCACTGTATTTTTGTGTTCTCTTCTATATTTTTGTTTTTGTCTCATTATGTTCTCATCATAATCCATATCGTATTAATTCATTGACAATGGATGAATTGCATGGGATTCTCATGGCATATGAAATGAGGACTGAGAAAGAGAATCCATCAAAGTGAGAGGAAAAATTAAAATCTTCAAGGAATATGAAGAAAAAAGAACACAAATCAAGAAATTGTTCCAGATGTGAATCAGACGTAGAGGAAGAACATTTTGTGAGAAATCTCAAAAAGGGATCAAGCAAATACAATGGTAAGTTTCCCTTTAAATTATTTAAATGTGGAAAAGTTGGAATTTGTTTTTCTAAGTGTCCACATGCAAAAAACGAAAGTAGTGATGATGAAGAAGACCATAACGTGAACAAAGGGAGTAAGCATCATCAATACAAAAAGAACAAGCATAAAAATAAGAAGAACACTTATAATCAAAAGGAGATTCTCTAGTCAAAAGGCGTCAATGACTCTTTTGAAGAGAGTGATGAAACTATCTCTAATAGTGATAGAGAAGAAACTCTCTTCATGGAAATCGAAACGAAGATTGATACTTTGGAAAATGAATACAAAGGGAAATAAATGATGGATTCAGAAGAGGAACAAAATGTCAAAACTGATGTGGAAGTGGATCTTGAAGAAGAACTCATTTATGTCTTAAGAGAAATAAATAATCTTAAGAAAAATAATTTAAAAAAAATGGAGCAACTACAAAAATATGAAGAGGAGGATCGTGATGAAATATAAAAAAATGTCACAAAGACTAAAGAAAAAGAGAAGACTATTATCATCCTAAAGATTCAACTAGAAGAGGAAAAAAGGATGAAAGAAGTGGTGAGAATCCAACTGAAGGAAAAGGAAGAAAATTGCAAGAAGTTGGAAGATGAAATTGTTTCCTTAAGAAAGGAATTGGAGAAGTCAATTGTTCAGTTGAATGGAATCTTGAAGTTTGAAAAGAGCATTGAAATATTAGATGATATCATCGAATTCCAAAGGTGTTCACTCATTAAATTGGTCTTGGCTATGATAAGAGTCAGATGACCACCAAAGAATATTCAAAATCTTCAAAGTCACCGAAAAAAGTAAATGAAGGAAAATTTGAAAGTTATGTTGATGTACTCAAAAGATCAATCAACGACGAAGACAACAAGAAGAGAGAAAATGATGTTCCACAGAAAATTGACATTCCTCCCAACAACAACAAGGACATATTCAAAATATATTTCCCACCAAGATGGCCTTGCATAACTCAGTACCAAAAATATTTCCTTGGTTATTGTTTTTCTTGCAATAAATTTGGTTATAAAGCAACAAATTGTAGAGAACATGCAATAAATAATTATGTACGTAAAAAAACAGAAGTGCTTATGGGTCGTCGAATAGAAACTATAATTCATTTTATCCATTATTTGATTACAATGTTGTATGTTATAAGTGCAACAACTATGGTCATATAACACGTTTTTGTAGAAGTGACCTAGTGGAAACTTCTAGAAAAACAAGGAAGTGGATATCCTTGCCAAACAAAATAAAGCCCGTAGGAGTTTGGAAAATGAAGCAAGAGAAAGAAAATTAGAAGAAAGAGGAATCTATGCTTGTGCAAATTTCCTTTCATGTTCAAAATAAAGGAAACCAATGGTACATTGACAATGGATTCTCAAGCCACATGATAGGTGACAAGAGAAAGTTTCTCACTTTGAAAGAGGTTAACGAAGGCAGTGTGACATTTGGAGATAATTCTACTACAAGGATAGATGGAAAAAGTACTCTCAGTCTCAATAATGGAAAGACTAAAACATAAAATGTATTGTATGTTGAAGGTTTGAAACAAAATCTTTTGAGTGTTAGTCAAATGTGTGATCAAGGACACAATCTCACATTTCATTCTCAAGATTGTCAGATAAGGAAGAAATACTCGGAAGACTAGTGGAAAATGCATATAGAACCTCAAACAATGTATATATCATCAATGAGAATTAGGAAGAAATATTCTATATGGGACAAATGGATGAAAGCTAGTTATGGCATAAAAGAATGGGCCATATGAACTTTGATAATCTAGTAAAAATAATCATTAAACAAGTAGTGAGAGACATGCCAAAGATTGATAAACCTTCAAACACTCTTTGCAAGAAATGTCAGCATGGAAAATAGACAAGTGCAAGCTTCAAATCAAAGGAGTACTCAACAATGAAGCCATTGGAACTCGTTCATACAAATATTTGTGGACCTACATGAACACAAAGTCTACAAGGTGAAAATTGCTTCATGTTTCTCATTGATGATTACTCTAGAATGACATGGGTTACATTTCTGAAGCATTTGAGAAGTTCAAAGAATTCAAATCCTTGGTTGAAAACAAAACTAATTTCAAAATCAAATGCTTAATATCATATAGAGGAGGTGAGTTTATCTCAAATAAATTTGAAGATTTTTGTGAGCTTCATGGAATAAAGAGAAAATTTTTAACTGCAAGGACTCCACATCAAAATGGAGTGGTAGAAAGGAAGAATCAAATAGTACAAGAGATGACTAGAACAATGTTAAATGAAGTTAAGATATCAGATAGGTTTTGGAGAGAGGCAGTCAACACTGTGTTGATGTGTTTAATGGCATCATGTTTAGATTTCGTAAAGTATTACAAAATTGTAGTTTTTCTCCATTTGACTTCATCTTTACTCTTGTAAATAAAATCATCTCCATTTCATTACTTTGATATGCGTGTTTCTGTTATTTCAAACAAATCCAAAAGGGGGGGCTTTCCTAAGAAAATCAAATGTATGTTGCTTGCATGGTATGAAGTTTGACTTAGTTTTTTAAGTTGTGCAATTTGAAAAAAAGACACAAACAAAGTGAAGACAATATATAAATGAAAAATGTGCGAGTTTGTCAAATAAACTTATATTGCAATGTTTATTATGTCGGGAGCATCTCTTTTTATAAGACATTTAATAAAAATATGTGGTGGACCTTGTGAATTCCAAGCCTTGTCAAATGATATGGTGTTATATTGTTTGCAAACGATATAACGATTCGTTCTATGCATTACAAACTCCACATATAACAATATTGGAAAATACACTAACATTTATATTAATGGATGTAATGGTTTTAACATTTGGTTGGAACATAATTTATCGTGGGTGGATGCCAAAGTTTGAATTTCTATGTATTTTCTTGCAAACCCTAAATCTGTTTCTCGACACATGTGTATTCCATTACCCAAAGTTAAGGCCTACATTTTAAATGTGTATCATGGTGAATCCGACCCCACGTACCTTCTTATTAAATCTGATAGGTAAACATCGTTGGTGGTTGTGTGGCATTGGTTTCCAACACACCTGATCGTTTTCCATATGGCGATGGCCTCTAGATTTAACTTTCCACCACCCCACTTCACATGCTTCAATAGCTCACTGCCTATTTTGGGTTTAATGTTATGGATTTGGTTCAACTCACCCTAATTTTTGTTTTTGGTTTCGTTGGTATCGAGGGCTCTTCTCGAGCCACACACCCATAAAGGTATGGTGAATGTTAGTTTGTATTCCCTCAATGTTGGTGATGGAGTCACCTGTCAATTGATATAGAGAATGTGATTTCGGAAAACTCTCTCATACACGATAAGCATTTTGATACATCATGGTTATTTTTTCACATCATTTGTGCTTTGGTTTAACTTGAATTTCTTAGTTAGCTATCCACACTCTTCATCTTGCCTAGTTATCTCTCCTTCATACCCTAAGATTCCAACTATCGAAAATATTTATATTTTCATTTTTCTTGTTGTATTGGTTTTAGATGCAATGTTAGACAATTGTGTTTGATAGGCCATGAATAAGGCCAAGTTATTTTCACCACAACCAGTTTTGAACCAAGATTTCAACCATACCCTCATAATCCTTTTTCCTTGAACTCGTTTCACCCAGATAAGCATGAGTTCGTTCTATGAACATTCTGTGATTAAATTTATGGACAAAGATATTTGTTCATCTTTTCATATAGTTGAATATTGTGTTATGATTCATCTTTTTTAAGATAAAAAGACACCTCTAGTTTCCCAGAGTAATTGTGTGCTCATTTATATATTCAGCTCTGTATGTTGATATGATGGGTGTTTGAATTGTTTAACCCCATGTGTATAATCCATACATAAGACACTTGAATGTAGGGTGGAAGTGTTGAGTTTGTTGTTTTAAAAATTAAGAGATGGTCGTATCAGGAATTCGTTGGGAAATGACTATACATACGCCCAAATTAGAAACGAAATGTGTCATTGTATCACATACTATGCACTAGTGTGAGTTTCATGAACTACATACTTCTCAAATACTGAGCCTTTTCCCTCATTGTGTTATCCTGATACCCTTACCCATTGGCTATGATAATTTGGTTTGATCAAATGCATTTGATGTATGTGTTCAATTGTAAAGAGAAATGAGTTTTTGAAGTATCACTTGCTTTCTTTTGGTTCTCATATTTAATTGGATTCGTGGGTTTGTGGCATACAGGAAATATCACTAGCAATCATAATATTGTGTTTGATATATTAATACATGTAGAAGAAGTTGCATCTACCAGGTCTAGTGGATATAATAATGAAATGGGTTTATGTATGGCACGAGTTTTCATCCTAAAACTAATACATATAGTTTTGAGAAGAAAATGAACATGCATATTTTGGATTGTTAAATACGTTTTTAAATTTTAATGAACAGTGTGAAGAGGTAGCTCAAGGAATTGTTTTGATTTTGTATATATGAAATAATGTTATATTTATGGATGTGATGGTTATGAAGCATATAATCGGTTACATGTTTCTCATTGGTTATTTTGTTGCATGTGAATAATGGTAAATAGTTGAAAATAGTCATGAAAGTCACCAGGTGTTTTGTGAATTCATTCTTTAGTGACAAATCTTATGGATAAGGAGCACCCCCCCCATTTTGAATTATGTTTGATTGTTATATTCCAAAACTTAGTTCCATTATATGTTTTCTTATGTTTCTTTACGAGTTGCTTGAGGTCATAAAATATACCGTAATATGTCCTTGTGACCACATATTAATAGTTAGTTAACA